>PJEX01000178.1:0-90935 GCA_005350895.1 Colletotrichum tanaceti
CCTCTAGTCTAAGACCTATAGGAAGTCTAAGATCTCTAGGGAGATTATAAGCTTATCTAAGAAGAAGGTTATCTAGCGTAAGCCTAAAAATACCTAGGCCTAGAAGCCTACTACCCCTAAGAGACTCCCTAAGGAGATCTAAGGGTAACTAAGTATATATAACCTATATTATTACTATATCTATAGATACTAATAAGATGTTTAAAGAATATAGTTTTACTTATAGTCTATATTCTACTTATACTACTTAAGAAGCATTCTAATACTATAGTTATAGGGTAGTAGTAAATAGAGAGTACTAAAAGTCTTATCTAAAATTAACTATCTAATCTTTTTATCTAAAATATTATACTTAGTGTACTTTTATAATAAGAATTTTCCTAACCTAAAAAACCTATACTAGCCTTAGCATGTAGGTATAAGGAATTATTAAACCTATACCTAAATTTTTTTAAACCTATATAACCTAAAACCTAGATACCTATACCTATAGGTTAGAAAATAACCTAACCTAAATCTTTAGGTACCTGTAGGTCCCTATAGGTTAGGTATTTTTATGTCTATAGGGAAGATACTATAGAAATTCTATTTAGCCTGTTTTATAGCAGTAGATTTTGTTAGGTCTGCATTATATATTAAGCCTAGTATGCGTTTAACTTTAGGATTAATAAGTTTATCTAGGTAAAAGGATATAGTAGCTTTATTAATAATATCTATAAACTAGTAATAATGTTAAGGGTATTGTAAGTTATGCTGTTACTATAATCCCTTTTATGCGGTAACGCGCTGCTTGCATAGCGCGATCTCTCCTTCCTCTTCTTTGCGTTATATCTTATACCTAGACCTAACCCTATAGGTTATTAAAGATAGGAAAATTATTTATTTAAGCATGACTATCGCTCTTTAATTAATAAACCCTAGCTGTATTTACGTATATAGATTAAAGGAAAGTACCTAGAAGTATTGTTAAGCAGAGCAGCGTATTTTAAAAAGCCTCTTACGCTAATTAGTGTATATAATAGAGTAGTGTGGATAGTTACAGAAAAAGAGATAGCATTATTCTTAGGGAAATATGTATGCATTCTCCTATTTTCTATATCTTTGTAATGCCTTCACTAAAGCTAACTAAGACAAGAAGTTAGTAGGGGTTAGTCTAGGTATTATTAGGTTAGCTAGCATCCTTCAGCATAAGAAATAACTCTAGACTAATGTCCTTTTCTAAGACCCCTTTATAGCTTAGCTAGGGTGTAGTATACTTTTCCTGCATAAGAACCCTATTAAGATAAGTAGATAACCTGCTACAGTTATAGGCTTTTTGCTGCTAAACAGCATTTCCTATTAACCTAGGGTATGTTATACCTACTACGCAGCGTAAGCTAGACATAGATATATAAGGATACTGCCCTAAAACCCTTTATTAGTGTTGGAATTACTACACAGGTTTGGATAGGAAAGGTCACAGTGAAGCTATTTACAGGCAGGTTTTGCTTAAACAAACGGTTCCTCTTAGTGGTGGTAACTAGGCTATAAAGAGGAAGGAAAATAACCGGCAGGGGTTGCGCGGCAGGCGCAGGGGAAATAGGCTGCCTAAAAGTAGGGTAGCTCCTAGCCTACTGCTTAACCCTAATAACTACCTATTATCTCTAAAAGGTCTAGCTAATAAACTAACACTAAATACACTCTCTTTTTGTTGTGAGAGGCTAGGTTTGTTAGCTTAGCCTAAATCCTCTAAAAAATGTAATAAAAGCAGAAATATAATACTTTTATAGGGCTATAACAAACCTATATAATCCCTAATTCCCTAGTTCCCCTGTTTCCTCTATATATACTAAGTCCCTTAGGCTATACAGTTACTAGTAAAGGATAGGGCAGGCTTATAACGTTATAATTACAGGTGTTTCTCTTTAGCTAAAGCTTTAGAGGTATATCTACTTATCTAATAGCATTTTTCTGCTGCTCTTCTATCCCTCCTGTTAACTCTATATTCCCTTACAATATCTATCCTATCTATCCCTTATATCCTTACTTAACTACAGCCTTAGGGCTCTTCTTAAGTTAGGTATAAGGGATAACTTTATCTTATGCTTAGTGTAAGGGCTTATGTAGGGGAGGTTAGGTTTAGCTAACCTATCCCTCTATTCAGACTGTAAGGGAGTTATTGTTAACTAGCTTCTCTAGCGCTGCATTAGGGGTACTCTTTATTATTATATCTACTAGGTTATCTCTACTGTTAATCTATTATACCTTAGTTAATTTATATCTCTTATATAACTAGTAGAGCACTATAATATTAATTATAAGTTACTTCTCTTAGGTAGTGCTAAGCTTTATAAGGCACTTATATAAGGAATATAAGTCTATATAGACTACAGTAGAGGGTGAGGGTATTCCTAGCTAGTCTATAAATATCTTTATAGTAGTAGTAATAGCTACTGCTATATCTATGCCTGCAACTATTCTATAGACCTTAGAGGCTAGTATACTCTAGGTAACTTGCTTTAATTTAGTAGAACTATAATAAACTATATTTCTAGTAAGTGTAAAGGTATTATAGGCCTTATTAAGGATCTTATTAGCTAATAAGATAACAAAGCTAATCTAGGAGGAAAGGTCTGCATTATTTGTAAAGGACTTATCTATAAAGACAAAGACCTTAAGGGTAGATATATTAAGTAGGATATAATAGAGCCCTTAATCTAGGGATTTCTACTGCTACTTAAGGTATTAATTTAATGCATTAATCTCCTTTAGGCCTAGATTCTAGTGTTAAGCTGCAGTAGTAAGGTTAAAAGCAGCCTCTAGCTAGTATACTAACGCAATATATACTCCTCTTACACACTAGGTTATATAGTTATAGGGAGCTGTTATTAATATGTAATCTATAAGCTTAATCTTCTTCCCTTATCCCTTCTGCGTAAGAATAATTAATCTATTATCTGCTGTACTTATAATACTGCTATTAAACATTAAGGGTATCTCTAATAATAGGTAGATCTTTAGCTTAGCTAGTAGGGTAGCCTCCTCTAGCTTAGAGTCTTCTAGCTTACTAAAGGATATATCTAAGAGGCTAATTATATTATTAGTCTGTATACTTATAATAGTAAAGTTAGGGCTTTACTAGGACGTTATAAGGAGGTATAGATTATATATAGTAGTTTCTATAAGGAGCTATATCTTGTAATGCTAGTAGTAGGTAACTTACTAATACATACTAGCTTTAGCAATACTATATAGGGGTTTTATTACTTCTATAATAGTTCCCTTAGGGTATTAATTATAGAGTTAAACTAGAAGCTGCGCTAGGATTGTTTAGTTAAGGTATAAGGCTACCTAAGTATAGGCTTAAGTAATATCCCTTAGCTATATTATAAATCTAATAGCTAGCAGTAAGGGGGTAATAGTAAGAATAAGATACTAGCTTAATTGTTAAATAGTTAGTAATTACATTAGGATTGCTATCTTACTATTATTAGCATAACCCTAGATAACTAGCTATAATTTCTTATATAGGGTATTAGTTACTTTATCCTTAATCTTATTAATAATATAAGACTTAAAGATTTAGATACCTTTATGCTTATTCTTATTATATAGGATAAAGGTAAATACCCCTTGTTTAATTAGGGTAGTAACCTCTTTTGCAGTTAAGGCCTTAAAAGGGGTGCTAGGTACTGTAATAATACCCTTAGCGTAAAGCTTCTTAGCAAGCAGTTAATTAGAGTTCTCCTTCTCTAAGAGAAAAACAACATTATCCCTATCTAATAAGTAGATATAGGCAGGATTGCTAGATACTAAGAGGTTGCTAGATACTAAAGGGCTACTAGATATGCTAGATCCTAAGAGGTTGCTAGATACTTAAGGGATCTTAATAACTACTATAGATCTTATAATCCCTTAGAGATCTTCCTTAGTAGCAGGTATAGCCTAGAGGTTATTGTTATCTTTAATGTGATTATAACAGTAAAAAGGCTTAATAACAGTAGACTAAAAGGTCTGCAGACTATTAATATTAATAATGTAATCCTTACTATTAACGTTAATAAGCTAAAAGGGGCTAGTCTAACTGTCTTTTTTACACTAGATATATATATCTATGCTAAGGGTAAGCTTCTTTATAGCTACTATATTAGGCCTATTATGCATAGTAAGCGTATTATTAACTTAGTGTAATATATAGAGTTTTCTAACTGCATTAGTAGCCTTCTAAATAGCCTTAGCATGCTGTGTGATATCTAGAGAGGGTAGTAAAGTATCTGTTATTTAGGGGTAGGCACTAAAGATAAGGAGAGTAAGAATAAGGCTATTAGGTCTAGCAGTGTTATTAACAGACTTAACAGCTCCTTAGAGGGTAGATTCTTGTAGAAGGGTAGGGTATTCCTGTTAGATAATTTTATATACTCTATATACCAAGGCATAGTATCTTTTAACCTTCCTAATACTATAGTAAGCTTCTATAGGGATAATCTTAATATAGATAGATATAGCCTTAGCTTTAGCCTTAAAGTTAGCAGAGGTAAAGTTCTAGCTAGCGTTAGCTACAATCTAGTTAGGTAGTCCCTAATATACATTAATCTAGCAGAGCTATAATACTTCCTATATAAACCTAGCTGTTATATCCCTAAGGAAATAGGTAGCATTAAATATAGTAGTAGAGTCTATAACATACAGTATAGGCTTATTCCTATCTAGGTATATCACATTAATAATAATCTTATAGTTAAATAAGAGGTCCTCTATATCCTTAATTGCAAATTAAAAACAATAAGGGCTTTTGCTATAGAGTTAATAGTGCTTACAGTACTTAGTAAGCTTCTAGATAGCATTAATATAGATATCTTTACCTACCTTATAGAGGAGCTTATAAAGTTAATAGACAGAGGGGTAGCTAAAGTAACAGTAAAGGCACTAAAGCTCTGTATTAGTTATAAAGTTGCCTATAGCTATAACTTTCTTAGAAGGCTCTAAAAGTATCTATAGGTAACCCTACTTCTAGATAGTAGGTATAGTAATATTACCCTTACAGATAACATTGTTAAGGCTCTTAAATTATATCTTAAGGCAGTCTATATTATATAAGCAGAGCAGGAAGGGGGTATTAGAAGGGATAATATAAAAGTTAATAGGGCCTAAGGGGGTCCTAGCTATAACAATGCCTAAGGATTTAATAGGAGGGCTATTACTAAATCTTATAGAGACCTTTTAGGCCTTAGTATTAATAGGTATATGTTAAATGCGCTAGAGTGCTAGGACTTAAGGGTAGCTAGCAGTTAAGTAACTAGCTACCCCTATATCTAGGAGGATACCTTAGAAAACGTCTAAGCAGTATTGTAAGGTTTAATTAAGTGTAAATATTAATAAAGGAGGGGGGATTGTTAAAGGGTTAATTAGATAAGTATGCTATTTAATATTATAGTTAGCCTTAGTTAGGTAATAGGTAAAGGATTAATTAGCTAACTAGCTAGTAATAGCCTTACTATTAAATTCCTTCTAGCTAAAGAAGGATAAGCTTATATTAAAGGTTGTAGGAGGGAGGTTATTAATAGTATTGTTAGGGGTATTAGGAGCAGGCTCTTTATTATTACTACTGTTAGCAGTCCCTTTAAAGTTTATAAGGAAGGTATAGTAAGCTAAGCTACTAATTCTATCCTTTTCTCTGTTAGCCTTCTCAGCCCTATACTTCTTGTAGGCATGTTACTAGTCTTTATATAAATAATTTATTAAGTAATAACTAGGCTTATAATAAATAAAGTACTTATAATCTGTAGGGGTAGGTTAATTAGACTTCTAACTAGAAGAGTAGCCCTTATTGCTATAGTAAGTATCCTTACTACTACCTTAATAAGTTTAATTAGTGAAGTGTTAAGGGTAAGGTTTATAGTTATAATAATAATGCTAAGGATAATTCTAAGGGTAACTACCCTTAGTGAGGTACTGCTACCTCCCTGCAGTCTTATCCTCTATAGTAGAGAAAGAGGCATAAAGCTAGGTATACAGTCCCTTAAGGCTCTTAGAAGGACTGTAAAGGCAGAGCCTAGCCTTATGTATCCTACAGCAGGCATAAATAATCTAAAGCCTTATAAAGTTATTATCTTAATAGGTCTGTAGAAGAGCTCTTCTAAGGATATAAAGACAGGAAATTATAATCTTAAGGATCTTAATATTAGACTTTCCCTTACTATTAGGGGAAGCTACAATCTGTTAGAAGTTAGTATTATGTTACTTAGTGTAGTAGCCCTTAATAACTTTAGCTGTTTTAAATTGCTTATGTAGGGTAGTTATAAAGTAACTAAACAGGCAGGGACCTTAGCTACAGAGCTATTAATAGTAAAAGTTAGATACCTTACCCTTAAGTGTAGTAGGGAAAGCAACAGCTAAGTAATTATCCTTACCCTTAATGCCTAGGTTACTGCAATTCTTACAAAAGATTATAACCTTAACGTTAAGGACGTTATACCTCTTGCTAGTATATTTTAGCTTAGGGTTTAAGTAGGTCTTAGTAAGGTTAGCTAATTGCTTTAGTAAAGGGCTAGATAAAGGGGTAGGTTTATAATAGTCCTGCCTAGGAGGGTATCTATAGGTCTATTAATTAGGTTAATAATGTTAGTAATTAGGATAAAGGGCAGGGTATAGGCTCTTGCAGGCCTAGGTTCTAATAATATAGTTGCTAAGTAGAGGAGGTTAAATAAAGCCACTAGGTAAGGGAGATTAAGAGAGGGTAGGAGTAACTTATAGAGTTAGTTAAGGGGTAGCCTATTAATTAGGCTAGGGTGAGGGGCTAGTTTTCTTAAAGGTATTTACCTTTGCTATAGGAGTTAGAGGAAGCTGCTTTTTAGGTGTAATTAGAGGATTACCCTAGTTAGGCTAGGTATATAGGTTTATAATACCCTTATAGGAAAGGGCTAGAGAAAGGGCTAGGGATAAGAGGTTTAACTAGGCTATAACAGCTAACTAAGCTAACATTAGAGTTCTAACTTATAACCCTACCTATTATTATTATCTTTAACAGAATTCTTATAGCATATCTATACCTATAGGCTACTTAGCTATAAGATTATTAATAAAGTTATTATAGGTGTAGTTAGCAGTAAAGGCTACATTAGTCTTAAAGGCATAGTTAAACTTATCCTTAGTCTATTACTAGAACCTCTTCCTTATAATAATATCTATAGTAGCTTCTGCTAGAAGGATGTTTCTGCTAGAGCCTATAAGAACTTTACTGCTTATAAGCTAGGCTCTTATTACCCTTAAGACCTTATAGTAGGCTATAGTAAAGGTATTAGCAGTCTATCCCTTAAAGTTATTAATAACCTCCTTCTATAACAGATAGCTATAAAGGCATCTAATGCTCTATTTAGATATACACCTAATAATATAGGTATTAACCTAACTAGAGGTTGCCTTCTTAGGCGTAATATAGGAATCCTGCTATCTGCTAGGGTTAATAAAGTTATTAAATTTAGAGGGTATCTAGATAGTCCTATTAGGGCTAACTTCCTAGCTGCTACTAGACCTACTGTTAGGTATGCTACTAGATCTGCTAATGTTAATAGCCTCCTTAGTTAACTGCTTAAGGGGTAAAAAAGGTAAGACAAAAGGTGTATATTGTTGTTAGAAGGGTTGCAGTAAAAAGCTTCTAGGGATACTTTAAGAAGGCCTATAGGCTTAAAGCTAAGGTTATAAATACCCTTAAGACTGCATAGGCTCTAGAGGCTGTAAAGGCTCTTAAGATAAGCCTTTACTGTTACTGCTTATAGTGATAAGATAAGGGGATATAGAGTAAGAATAAAGGAAAGGGGTAAAACAGGTAAGTAGGAAAAAGGTAAAAAGTAAAGTAAGGAAAAAGAGAGGAAAATAAAGGTACTAGAGAGTAAGTTATAATAAAGAAGAAGAAAGTAGTATAGAGTTTTCATATCAGTCAAAAAAGGTAAAGTAAACTAAGTAAACTAAGTAAACTAAAATCTTATTATTATTATAAAGGAGGAAAAATTTAGTTATTAACTATAAGAAAATTCTAATAAAGGTAAAGAGGTTAGAATCTTACGTAAAGGGAAAAATAAGAAAGGGATAGAGGAAGGGTTCTTTCTGTTAGGTTAAAGGAAAGTAAGAAAGTAAGGTTATCTTAACTGTTAGTTAAGTAGTTAAAATAAGAGTTATTATAATAATAGTATTGCTAGTATAAGATTATCTTATTATAGGGTAGTAACTCTATAAGAAGCCCTATACCTATATATTAATAGGGTAGTAACTAAAGCCCTATACCTATAAAGTCTTAATCTTAAAGGTATTAATAATAGTATAGTAGATATGTTAACTTTCTAAGGAGGTAAAAACTCTTGCTAGATTGTTATTAGTTAGTACTTCTTAGGGAGGCAAAACTCTTACTATAAAGCCTCTTCTATTAAGGTAATTTTTATCCTAATAAATCTATAATAACTGTAATAGCTATCACTAATTAGTGTTAGAATTACTATATAGGTTTAGATAGGAAAGGTTATAGTGAAGCTATTTACAGGCAGGTTTCGCTTAAACAAACAGTTCCTCTTAGTAGTAGTGACTAGGCTATAAAGAGGAAGGAAAATAACTAGCAGGGGTTGCGCAGCAGGCGTAGGGGAAATAGGCTGCCTAAAAGTAGGGCAGCTCCTAGCCCACCGCTTAACCCTAATAACTACCTGTTATCTCTAAAAGGTCTAGCTAACAAACTAACAATTAGTCTTCTCTAGACTGCTATTTAAACCTTTAGTTTTAGCTCTATAGATCTAGTTCTATTGTAGTTTGCTTTAGGTACCTAGGGAACCTTATAGATAACTATTTTTTAGAGGGTGCCTTAAAATCTATACTATACAGAGAAATTTAAAATTAGATTCTATATTCTAAGGGTAGGAGGATAGATTTTAGCTTAGTACTTATTACTACTGTTTATAGACCTTAGATTATACTATATAGGTTTAAACTACAAACATAATATAAAAGCAATTTCTGCCTTTTCTGTAAGGTTATTAGGAAAGTGCTTTCTAAGTCTTATTATATATCCTGTTAGTAAGTAGATATATAAATGTCTGCGTAGAAGAATTTCTGTTAGAAGAATATAGAATCTAATTTTGAATTCCTCTACATAATAACTAGGATCTAGAGATAAATTCTGCAAGGGGGGACCTAGTAGAGTAGGTTAAAGTCGTTATTAGATAGTTAAGAACGCCTTCTATAGAAGGTTAGAACCTACCCCTACAGGAGCTAGATATAGGTTGTGCTGATAGAACACCTAGTAGAGCAAGAAAGCTCCTTGTTATATAGCTAGGAAGACTGTTAACTAGAAGCTAGAACTAATATCTGCGTTATTATTCTAGGGGCTCTAAGAGTAGCCTTTAGGTTATAGCTTTCTAATACATTATTTAGAGCTAGAAATAAGGCTTATAAGGACTATACATAGTATAGTAAGTACCTTACTATATAGCTTAGATAGCCTATCTTAGGATCTTATAATTTTAAGAGCCTAAATAGGCTCCTAGTATATTGTTAAATATAGCGACTAGAAGCTAGATATAGATCTTATAGTTAGCGTAAGTAGTAGAGGAAGAAAGCTCCTTATTATATAGCTAGGAAGACTAGCTAGAACTAGCTCCTAGTAAGAGTTAGATATAGAGTATGTAGATAGGGGAGGTATTAGGGTAAGGAGGACCCTTATTACATAGGGATATCCTCTACTAAAGGCTAGAACTAGTACCTACCTTATTATTACAGCAATGTTAGAACTAGATCTCTAGGTCTAGATATCTATATCTACTTACTAGGGTAAGAGCCTAGTTATATAGCTAGGTAGGTTATCTCCTAAAGCTCCTAAAGCTAGAACTAAAAAGTAATAAATAGCCTTCTAAAAGAACTAGATTTAGATCTTATAAATAGGGGATATAACTTAGTAAGTAAGATCCTTATTATATAGCTAGGGATAATCTTACTCTAAACTTAGCTAGTTAAAGGGAACTAGAAATAGATTTTATAGACATTATAAATAGTGCCTAACAAGAGCTAAATCTAACTTTTCTAATATAGGAAATAGAGTAGTTAATAAGGTCCTTAGTATGTAGCTAGGAGAAAGGGCTAGAACTTATTAGATTATTGAGGGTTGCAGTGATAGGTTAATTGAATGTGTATTGAGATGTGTGTATCTGTAACTATTATGCCCTGCAGCTAGCCCCTAACTTAGGCCTATAAGAACCCTATTCCTAGGCGCCTAAGGCTATAACTAGAGCCTACTGCTTAGGAAGAAGCCTGCAGCAGTCCCTCTAATATTTAGCAAAGGGCTGGCTACGCTAGGCTTAAGCCTATCTCTAGACCTACGCCCTGTGCGCATAGGTTACGCCCTGTGTGTGTATATCCTTTAATTTAATATGCCCCTTTAGGGAAAGACTTCTTTATAGCCTCTGCAGGCTGCAGAAAGGGCATTAATATTGCGTTATCTTAGCGTATATAAGAAGGCTTTTCCTGCTAGCTTATATGCTTATAAGACTATCTCCTCTACTATCTATATATTAGACTTAGTTATTTCTACCTGCAGGCAGGCTTTATTAATTATAAGATCTCTTATGCAGTTAGCCTTAAGGACCTCCTTCTTGTTAGTTATATTAAGCTAGAGGAGGAAGGTGTTATGCTTTACTAAGTTAAGGGCTTTTATTAAGCTGTCTGCTATAAGCTCTGCTAATAGGGTATACATAATGTCTATATAGCTGTTAGCAAATTCTTAGTGTAGCTAGTAGTTATAAATATTAATATAGCAGAGCTTAGTGTATAGTTATAAAATCTTACTTATAATAAGCTTTACTGTCTGCTAGTTATTATACTAAATTTATACTCTTATTAGCATTACCTTTACTAATATATATATAGATTAGTCTCTATACTGCGTAGGTAGTTAGATTTAAAGCTATAAGATTAATTAGCTTGCAAAAAGCGCCTCTTTAGTAGCTTAGGTAAGTATAAGCAGCTCTACTTCTATTACTAAGGTAACTATACTTATTAAGCTTATAGGTATAGACCTAATAGTAACTAAGAATCTAATTACTATACGCAGAAGCTTTAGATACCTCTTGCTATAAGCATAAGGTTATATAGCTATTAAGGTATAATATTTTAGCTTTATAAAAGGTATCTTTAAGAGGATAGTATTAGAGTTAACTATAGGATATAGGGAGTAGTAGGAGTTCCTTCTAGTAGGTGCTATGTAGGGTATTAGCCTTATAATAGGCTCCCTCTAGAGATACTATAAGTGCTAGCTCTAGACTATATAATCCTGTTATATAAAGGCGTTCTAGGGATTAGTTAATATATTACGTAAGGTCTTGCAGGGGGCTAGCCTGCAACCTAGGCGTTCCTATGCTGTCTATTAGTTTTTACTTAGTTTTTGTAGAGTTATGTGTATAAGAATGCTTGTTGTATGTATGCCTAGCAAGAAATGCAGCCTTTAAGGATATATACAACATATATAACTGCTAGCAGCGCATTAGAAAGAGGGTTTTATTAGCTTGTTAAGATCCTTCTTACCCCCCTACAAACGCTGCTATAAGCATAGCAAGAAACACTAATCTTAGGGGTATTAGTAGCAGCATTATAAGCTTAAACTAGGACTTAGTATGCAGCGCTAGGGCAGGAGGCCTATTAGAAGGAGTTTCTACTACGCTAGGGGCGCTTAGGGTAGCGCCTAGAGGCACCCCCTTAGCTTTATTATAGTCTTTATAGATCTTATTAGCCTCCTTATTAGCTATATAGGATACAGTTACGTTATACTAGCCTTTAAGAATAAGGTAGTTAATTATATGTTTAATATCTTAAAGGTCTAACTTATAAATATCCTTAGCAAGCGCCTTTAGGTTACTATTAAAGATAAGTTTTTTATTAAAGATAATATCTCTTGTTATAAATACTTTACTATAAAGGGGATTCTAAATGCAGTATAAGTTACTTAAAGTATAGCTAATAAGATAACCTATTTATATATATAGGGTAAGCCTTTTTAGGCGCTAACAGTAAAGTTAAGTGTCTACTGTAAGCGTATACGCTTTACAGCTAAAGACTCTTAGATATAAAAGGCCTAGCTAGGTGAATTGCATAGTATCTCCCCCCTAGAAGTGCTTATACTATAACTAGTATAAAGTCTTCTAACTATAAGAGGCTTACAGTATATAGTTATAAAGGTAGGTTATAGAGGTGTAAATCTTAGGCTAAAGGATGTTAGGAAGCTTAGCGTAAACAGCTATATACCTAGCCTTATGCTTAATTATAGCTGCAATACGCTCTGCAGTGCTGTTTTATGCTTAGGTATTTAGGGCGCTTACCTTAATATATATACTATATACGTTAAGGCTTACAGAAACCTTGTTATTGTTAGCTAGCTTGTTATTAGTCTTAATAACCTTTACCTTATAACTGTAGTGCACTTTAAGTATAGTGAGGAAGTCTATAATTATTGTAAGCAGTATATCTGTCTTATAGGTATAAAGGTAAAAGTCCTAAGTTAGGCCTATTACGTAGTCTGAAAAGAGTATATAGGAGTAGTAACCTATATAGCCTACCTTAAGGTTATAAAAGTTAACTATAAGGCAGTTACTAGGCTTTATATAGATAACTAACTCTTACAGGCTCCTTTAGACTATATAATAGGCCTTACCTAGGGCGTAAGCTTTGCAGTTAACTGTTGTTATAGGCTTGTTAAAACCTTAGATATATACTCTATAAGTAACATTAGAGATCCTTTTAAGCGCTTCTAGCCTAGGGTGTCTAAGACGCTAGTGCTAGGTAAAAAGGTTACTAAGGATAAGCTTCCTATAGGTAGCTATTATAAAGGCGTTTCTTTTACGCTTTAGGCGCAGTATCTTGTCTGCATAAATAGCTAGCAGGGGGACTGCAGCTGTAAGTGCAGTATCTAATAAAAATAGCTAATAGTTAAGCACCTACTAGCTATAAATCTTATTAATATACATAACAAACAACTTATCTGCTTTATATAGGCAATTATTGCCTAGGCTTATATCCTACTAGATCCCTTACTAGTATAGCTTTAAGAAGGAGATAAGGTTAGTAGTAATACCTCTGCAAAGGGTAATATTATATAAGGTAAGCTTAATAATGTAGTTCCTACACGCTTAGAGCTTAATCTCTGCAGTACTATATACCTTAATAGGTAGCTATTATACGCTAGCCTATATAAAATTATCTATAGGCATACTATAGAGAGTTTTAAACTATATAGTATTGTTAAACACATAGATATTGCTGCCTAAATTAAGTATTGCTAACTTAGCTAAGTAATATTAGCTCTTAGTAATATAAAAGGAGGCTATAGAAATCCTACCTTAGTATCTGCTATAAAGTTAATTAGAGCCTTTAGCTAATATTCTTACTACTTAAAGCTTCTTAGTAAGGGCCTTGTTAGTCTAGAGGTATATTTTAATAAGCCTTTTAACGCTTTTACTAAGCAGTCTGTTATATCTCTTTAGGTAAGGGAGTATATAGAAGCACTATATAATACTATAATAAGGGCCTATATAGAGCTTATAGGTAGTATCTATAGTTATATGCTTTGTAGGCAGTATCTCTACTATACTTATACTTATACTTAAGCGCTTACGCTTTACAGTTACACTAGCTTCTTATAACAGCAGAGGGGTATTTACCCCCTTAGCTAATAATGCCTCCTTTCTTACATACCCTTTATAGCTATAGCCTTATCCCCTATAGTTACAGTTCCTATAACCCTCCTTCTTATTGTTATCTGTTGTTTTAGTATAAGTAGGACTAAAGGCCTCTTACCTAGCCTTCTTTATATACTTATTTTTATCTATTAACTATAGGAACTCTTAGATATTAGAGAGTACTAATCCTAGCATTAGGCAGTTATTAAGGGTATTAGTAACCTTAGTATAGTAGTATATATATACCTAGCTTAAGAGATAGGTCTTCTAGAAAGCTGCTATAAACAGGTTAAACTAGTTACTTAAGAGCTAGGCCCCTAGGATACTGCTAGCAGTAGCTTTATAGAATGCCTTTTCCTACTTTACAAGCTAGGCCTTAACTTCCTTCTTAGTTCCTAGGTACCTTAAGGTTACTTAGAGGACCTTTTCTAGTGTAATATATATATTCTCTTCACGTTTAGAAGGGTGTATTCCTATGTAAGCCTAGAGGGTAATTACCTAGGTATTAACCTTATTATTAGAGGTATAGTAATAGAGCTTAAGGTTAGTAGAGACAGTCTAGTGTACCTATTCTTAGAGGTTGCTATAGCGCTTAAGGCGCTTCTCCTATACGTATAGGTTGTTATTATGCTGCATGCAGCGCTCCTTATATAGGAGAAGGTTAGCTAGAGAGAGATCCTCTAGCTGTAATGTATATTATAAGGCATCTGCTATACATAGGAGTGTATAACTAATGTCTAGGGCTAGAGTTATATCTTTAGGCTCCTTATGTAAAGGCTGTAGCTTAGGTTAAGGCTGCAGCTGCTGCTGCTGCTAAAGGGCTATAGTCTGCAAGCATGTCTTGCATGCTAGGATACTTTTAGCTCTTAAAGGAGCAGTATTTAAAGGGGTATTTGCAGCAGTGCTTGTAGGGGTTATTTTAACTATGCCTGCATGCAGGTAATTGCGTATTAAGGGCTTTTCTAGCTTAGCAAGCAGCCTATTAAGCGTCTTAGACGTATTACACATAGCAATCAATAGGTTAATTATATCCTAAAGCTTATAGGTTTTTGCCTTAGTTTTAAGCTAGTTAAACTAGAGAACCTAATTAGTAGGGCTATTAAGAATAGTCTTAGTAGTATTAGTAGATATCTTATAAGCTTATAAATAGCTTTGCAGTACTTATTATTATTAGTTTTTAAGTATATAAGACTCTTAATTATTAGATTATTAAGGGTTATAGTAATAGGTTAATTAAATATGTATTAAGATATATATATCTGTAACTATTATGCCCTGCAGCTAGCCCCTAACTTAGGCCTATAAGAACCCTATTCCTAGGCGCCTAAGGCTATAACTAGAGCCCACTGCTTAGGAAGAAGCCTATAGCAGTCCCTCTAATATTCAGTAAAGGGCTGGCTACGCTAGGCTTAAGCCTATCTCTAGACCTACGCCCTATGCGCATAGGTTGCGCCCTATGTGCATACATCCTTTAATTTAACAGAACTAGCTTCTAGTAAGAGCTAGATATAGATACTTAAGATAGGGGATCTAATTAGGTAAGTAAGATACTAGCTAGGAGGGCTCTGCCTAGTTACTAGAAGTAGCTATAAGTAATATAGTTATAGTAGTATTTAATACTAACTTCTAGATCTTAACTCTCTAGTATAGTAGATAAAGCTAGAAATAGATATTAAGAAGAAGGTATATATTAAGATAAGTAGAATCCTTCTTCTAGGCTTAAGAATCCTTACGCTAAGAGTTAAAACTAGCTTATAGAAAGAGCCTAGTATAGGTTTTATAGATAGGTAATATACTAGTGCCTATAAGCTTCCTATTATAGGCTAGGGGTGCTTACTCCTAAAAGCTAGAAGAGGCTCTAAGTAGTATATAATTACTCTAGCATTAAAAGTTAATTTTAGGGCTCCTAGCCTTAGAAACTATAGGATAAACTAGTAATAGATCCTATAGATAAGGTATATAGTAGAAAGAAAAAGTAGCTCTAAATAAGAGTAAGATCTAGATTTTGCTAATAGGGAAATAGGGTAGCAGGTAAGGTCTATAGTATATAGCAGGAGAGATAGAGTCTAGCTAGGTTTAGCTCCTAGTAAGAGCTAAAGATAGATCTTACAGGCAGGATAGGGAAAAGCAGGGAGTAAGCAAGACCCTTATTATGTAGCTAGGAAGACCTTACCCTAATAGCTAGAATTAGCTAGAAGTATGTAGTTCTAATAATAATAAATACTAGCTTCTAGATCTTAACTTTCTAATATATTAAATAGAGCTAGATACAGACTCTCTAGAAAGGGCTTATGTTAGGATAAGTAAGATCTTTACTGCAGGCTTAAGAATAGCGCTATAAAGAGGTAGAACTAGCTCCTAGTATTTAGCTACAGCTATAACAGAACAGTAGTATATAATAATAAGTTAGTAGGCTATAATACTTACTATTTGGTTTCCTAACTAAACCCTAACTTACTATATAGCTAACCTAGGATAGTAGTAGCCCTAAAATTATAATATTAGCCTAAAAAGCTATAGAAAGGGTAGGATATAGATCCTGTAGATAGGTATATAGGCCTTATTCTATAGCTAAGAATATTCACTATTTAGTTAGAATTAGCTCTTTAAAGTAATAAACCCCTAATAGTATAAAGGTATTAGAATAGGATATTACTAGATATTAGCTATCTAGTGTAGCTTAGCTAATTAGGCTAATTTAGGCCTAGTATACCTATAGCTAATAGGGAGAGCTTATAACTACTAGCCTTAGCTTAGCTACTAGCCCCTAGATAGCTTCCTCCCTTCTATACATAGAAAAGGATAATAATAATAATAGTATTATCCCCTTTACTACCTAAGTTACTATATACAGTATATTAAATCCCCTACAATTCTAACAGTAGGTAATTAGGGTAGGATACTAACCTTATAGATAGTATATACATATAGCTAAGTAAGGCCCTTATTGCTTAGCTAGAAAGGCTCCCCTAAAAGCCGAAACTAGCTCCTAGAAAGAGCTAGTTATAGGTCTAACAGACAGGTAATATGCTAGTGTAGGCTAGTTTCTTGTTACTAGCTAGGATATCTACTTCTAAAAGCTATAAAAGGCCTTTAGTAGTATGTAGTTACACTAGTGCTAAAGGTTAATTTTTAGTCTCTGCTATAAGAATTACATAATAAGCTAGTATATAGTAGAATAATTAGGATCCTTATTATAAGTTTAGGATACCTACCTTTAGAGCTAGAAGCAGCTTTTAGTATAGGATTATAGCATAAGATATTAGTTAACTTCTAAACTTAACTGCAGGAACTAAAAGTAAAAAATAGATATAGATTTAGAGGATAGGATGTTATAAAGGAAGTAAGATCCTTATTGTATAGCTAAGAATACTTAATCTTTACTCTACTGCTTAGCTTATCTGTAGGGTATTTACTAATACTTATAATAGGTAGACTAAGATAAGTGTCTAAAACTAATCTTAGGCAGAGCTATAAAGTGATAGGTACTTATACCTAAACCTAATATTAGTTCTAAGCTAAGCTAAAATAAATAGTTTAAATATATATACACTATAGAAGCTAATATTAGTATATCTAGTCTATAGATATACCTTAGACCTCCTGTAAATACAGTATGTAGTATACCTAACGTATATATAGAATGCCTTAATATTAGGAGGAGTATATATTATCTAATTAGCAAAAACGCAGCTACTATTACAGACAACAGCATTAACTATAGGTCTTAAGTAGATATTTAATCTATTTTTAATGTACTAGTATAGAGAAGAGACTAATTTTATATATTATATGTATATAAAACTAGTAAGCCTAACTTAGTAAATGTCTTTAGTTCCCCTAGCGCTGTATTCTTTTATTATATAGACTAAGATATCTTGCTTAATAGCTATAGAAATCCTTACCTATAAAGCTAATCCCCCTAGATATTGTGTAGTATATCTTTAATTATAGCAGACCCTATGTCTAGTCCTAATTTGCATAATGCTTACATGCCTAGCATTTATTCTTTAATCCTAAGCTATACTAGTATAATGTTAAGAATAGTTAGTGTTCTACTGTCTTTAAGACTATTACCTATTATATAGAGATATAGGTAGCCCTTACTATACTTAAGTATACCTACTAAGCTAGCGCTAACTATAATAAACTAATAACTATATATATAATTAAAACCTAATAGCCTAGCCCTCTTCTTATTACAGCCCTATACCTAGCTGCTTTAAAAGGCTATTATAAGATTGTTTTGTTTCTCCTTAATTATAGTATAGATATTAATAGGACCCCTAACTGCTAGCTACATACCCCTGTCTTTATCTCTCTTCTTAGCTAGGATGTAGAAACCTCTATAATCCTCCTTTAGGGTAGTATATACCTTAAGTCTCCTAAGTTTAGAATTAACATGCTTTACTAAGTAGCTGCTATAGGGCTAACTAAGGTTATTACCTATCTAATTAAGGAGAAAGGACTAGGAGTAGACTAGGTTAACAGTAATAGGGATACACTACTAATCTACTTACAATTATTACTATTACTAGAGACAGTTATAGCTTACCTAGCATAATTTAGAGTAGACATAAACTAGCTAATAATAATTAATATATAGCGTATAATAGCCCTAAGTATAGTATATAAAGACAGTATATTCTCTATAGCCCTATTACTTAAAGAAGCTAGAGCAGACGCTATAGGTAAGTTAGACAGCTTAGTTAAGGGGACTAACCCTATACTCTATATCTATAAGCAGAAGCTGCTTAAGTTAGTGCTACTAGCTTAGACCTAGCAAACTAATAGGAGAACAGTAGTAGTAAAGCAGTAGCTTATTAACTGTCTTATTAAGTTAGGCACTAACCTAGATATAATAGTCTGCATTTCTATATACTATAACTAGATAGGACCTCTCCTGCTAAAGCTTATCTACATAAGGCGTTATTAGGAGGCTAAGACATTACTCTCCTTAGGCCTCTTAGACGTTAATTAACATAACTTATATAGTATAATAAGCCTTACTTAGACCCTCTCTACATACTATAGAGACCCTATTATAGCGTTAATTCTATTGCAGTATAGTGCTAAGATAGATAAAGAGGTACTATATACTGTTATTAACAAGCTAGTGCAGCTAGTAGAAGCGTGAGATCATTAGGGTATAATTAGCCTCCTAATGCAGGAGCCTAAGCTGTTAAAGATATTTTATATATTATATTTGTAATGCTTTTAGACAGCATTAAGAAGTAGTAATGCAGTAGTAATACAGTTTCTGCAGGATTTACCTAGGTCTGTTATACATATAGTTATAGAGATACTAAAGTATAGGATTAGTCTAACTAAAATAGGGGTTCTTAGTGTATTACAGTATAATAAGAATAGGGGAGAATGTTAGGACTAGTTATTATAAGGATGTTTCTATAATATAACTATAAGGTAGAGTATATTATATAGAAATTGCTGTAGAGTTTTTAAAAGAAGCATTATAAGTAAAGTTTTTATAGCAGTAAGACCTATTTAACTGCAGCGTTATTTGCAGCAGAACTAATTAATTTAATAGAATAGTTAAATAATGTTAGGTTAAAAGGGGGATAATTATGTAAAATATAAATGTTTATCTTTAATAGTAAGAAACAGGCGTTTTGCCTGTTGTAGAGGCTACTATCCTAGGTAACATTCTTAGAATAGTAAGACTAAGGGTTCTATAGCTACAAAAAGGTATAAATAGTAATACTCTACACTTACGACTAAAGTTTAGGGTTATGTCTTCCTTATAAACTTCTTAAGTATATTACTGTAGGTTTCTTAAGTAACTTTAAAGACATAGAATCTCCCCTTAATTAAAGCTCTCTAACCTTAGACAACTTAGCTACATAGCTCTTTAATATATTATTTATTAACAAAAACAAGCTTAATAAGCTAGTAGAAGCTGTCTAAATTAAGCAAGAACGTCTACAGAAAAAGGTATATATTAATAGTTATAAGCAATTCTGCTATCCTTTATTACTAGCATTTACTAATATAATAAAGGTAATAGTAACCTTACTACACCTAATAATAGCTTTATAGCGCTAGACATACTAGATATACGTATAAGGTATACAGACCTTTAGCTAGAAGTAGATATAGTAATTAGGGTAACTATATAAGTTAACGCTATATCTAGTCTTACACAGGAAGTTATGCAGGAGGTTGTAAAAAATTAGTAACCTATTACTACTTATATAAAGTTTAACAGCAGTAATAAAGCAGTGTTTAGTGCGTATATCTTACCTTAATATAGGTATGCTATCTAGGAGATAACAAGGTTACTTAAGAGATTCTGCTGTAACACTAAGAGGGTATAAAGACAGTATATAAATACTAGCTGTCTTTAAAGTTATACACATAAGAGGATATATATAATAGTAGTAAAATGTAGTTAAATTTTTAATGTAGCTGTTAGAAGGCTTAACTTTAAAGCGCTTTTGTGTTACGACGTATAATATAGTGATTATATTCTTAAAGTTATAAGGCTAGTATATAGCATTAGTAAGATTCTGTAGCAGCAATCGCTTAGAGACTAGTTAGAGTTAAGATCTAGAATAAATAATCTATTAACAAAAGAGCTAATCTATACGTTTAACTTATAAAATAATAGGATTAAAAAGTGGCTACATTATATAAGTCTAGACGAATTTGCTTACACGTTTGTATATTAAACTTAGGTAGCCTACTAAGAGCTAATAACCCTTCTTTCTATTATTAGTCTTCTTTCTAAAGCTTTACTTATCCTTGTAAGGAGTCATAGACTATGCTCTCAAGAACCTATACCCCTATAAGTTAGCATAATAGTGTAAAAAGGCATAGCAGTTAATACAGTATAGTTATTATATCTTAAAGTAACTAAGGTTATCTATACCTTTAAGAGTAACAGCTAAGTGTTCTATAGTGTAGTTATAGAGGCTCCTAATCCCCTTATATAGGATTAGCTAGATAATTGTTAACTTCTATAGGTTTATAATAATAGAAACTCTATTAAAGTATAGTAAGAATGTGTTAAGTAACCTTAGCTAAGTAATCCTGCTTAGGTATTATGTCTCTAGTCTATTATAGGCTACTATAAAAATAATAGCAGTAATGTTTTATATGCTGTTAGGTAGAATAGATATATATATCCTATGTAGGAAGTAGAGGAGGATATATTAAATTACAGCTACCTACTAGTAGAGTATAATTAGGCTTATAAATGTAGGGGAAGGTTGTAAGTAGTATAGCTAGATTAGATAATAAATAAAAGAGGTAAGGTAAGCAAAAAGTAGACTAAATAATGTAACATAATAATATATAGTGTAGATATATATATATATATAGAATAGTCTGTTATAAATATATATAGGTACTTAAATTAAGAGAGTAAGCCTATTTTATTTCTTAAGGTAAATAATATATATTAATTAGCTGTAGATTAAGGTAACCTCTACAGCTGCTTGCAGTTTCTCTATAGTTATACTACTGTAACTATATCCTATTAAACTAATATTAAGTAAAATAGCTTCCTTATTATAAAATACAGTTTATAGCTATATAACATTTACTCTTAGGTTAAGCTTTTAAACTAGCCTGTTGCCTACTGTAGTTCTAGGCTTGCTAATATAGCCCCCTGCTTAGTAGTCTAGAAAGAGCTTTCTGTTATATACAGTATATACCCTAGACTAAGGCACCTCTTTTAGAGTAAAGAGGGATCTATTAACTAAGTAATAGCTTTATTATAAGCGCTTAACTAGAGTATGTATAGTGACTACTAACTATAGCCTAGGGATTTACTATTTAGGATTTAAAGGTTATATAATGTCTAAAAATAGGAGCCTTACTTCCTTCTAGTTACTAGCTAATTAAAATATAGTATTAATATTTAACTTCTTCTAATGTTATTAGTAACTAGGTTTCTTTTATATTACCTTATACTAAAAGCTCTTAATGTTTAGCAGTACTATTAGAAGGGGTATACGCTATTTGCAATTAGCGATATAAAACAGTGCTGTCTATGCCTAGCCTTACTAGGATACCTTATCTTACGCTTTCCTCTAAGGGATATATAAATTAAATATAACCTTATATTACTAATAGTAACTAGTATTTACAGTCTTCTGCTAGTACTTATTAGACTATATATATTATATTTTATAATAAGAAATGTTAACTAGGGTGTTAAGTAAGAATAGTAAGAGTAGAAATTAGATATAGTACTTCTAGTTATAACTTAAACAGATATACTATAAGCGCTATAGATAATATAATAGAGTAGGAAGACTCTACTAAAGCTAGTAAGACTTTTGTAGAATGTCTTTAGTTTGTCTGCTACATAGATTTAGGTAGTATAGTAGCTAGTTATTCTCTAATTAGGATTATGTTAGAGCAGTCTAGGGTTAGCATTAGAGATAAAGGGGTAGATATATATATAGTATAGAGAGGAGGGGCCTTAATATAGTTATATAATGTAAATTTAAGTAGATATAGCTTTAATTATTTTATTAGTAATTACACTATTAGCCTAGATAATAGGTCCTTAAGATATAACCTTATATAGACTAACTTAATAGAGTACTCTTATGTTTATATACTTATATATAAGACTCTAGTTTTAATTTTCTTATACTAGAATTAAATAACAGTTACTATATTATATAGTGTTAACCTATACGCAATTAAATGAAGTAGGGATAAGGAAGGGAACCTCTTAAGAGTCTAAGGAGGTTATCTAGCTAGAAAAGGATAGTGTAGAATCTATAATAGACCTATTTTACCCTCTAATAATATTCTAACTGTTGCTGTTACTAAGCATAAAGTCCTGTTACTAGACAGGCTAAGCGTTAAGACTGTAGGTCTATAGTTAAAATAGCTTAACTAGCGTATTATTAATAAATATAGCGCTACTAAGGCTTACACTAGTTAAGTAAGCTTTAGGGTATAGGCTCTCTATAAAATAGCTATTTAAAGCGCTATTTTCTAGTAGCTTGTATATCCTACTTATATAACTAGGATGCTACCTATAATAGGAGTTATAGGTAGGGTAGAGAAAGGCTAGCTTATAGTTACCTAGACTAGGACTATTAAGGAGCTACTAATTGCATAAGGATATAAGAAGCAAGAAACTTAAGATTGTTAATTATAAATCTTAATTCCTAATAGGCTGCAGCTTTTACTTACTTAATAGATAAATTGTAACAATAGGGAAGTACTATCTAAAGTAAGTAGCTAGGGAGCCCTAGACTGCTATAACTATTAAATATCTGTTGCTAAAGAGCTATACTTACAGATATTATTGTTAATAGTTGCAGTATATATACTAAGAATATATCCTTCTAAGTAGGCTTCCTAGATAAAGTTAGCTTTATAGGTAGTAGTAATAAGTAAACCTCTATAGAATACCTTACTGCCTTAGAGTATAACTTAATGTCTTATTAATAGTATATACTGTTTATTAACAATAACATATCTTTCTATAGTAGGGTTTGTATTCTAGACAGATTTCTAGAACAAACGTTAACCTCTGCTAGGACTGTCTATATAGATAGATTAGGCGTTAGTAAGTTAGGTATAGAAATTTAAGAAGCTATTATTGTTAAGAGGGAGTTTGCTAAGTATGTTGTTAAATTTTTAGCTATAGTAAAGCAGAACATAAAGTATGTGATAGAGGGGATTGTTATGCTATATAAAATAGCTGTTTAAGTAGGATATCTAGTAATCTTAGTATATTATATAGCTGCTGCTAGTGTAGGTAGTGCTAAGTCTTAGTTACTATAGGGATAGAGGTACTTAAGGTCTTATGCCTTAGTTTGTATAAGCCTAGTTTTCTAATAAGTATTTAAGTTAGTAAAGTAGGAGGTAACAATAGCTAATAAGCAGCTTATATATTCTACTGCTATATAGATATAACAATAAACATAAGGGTTAGGGGTTAGTTAAGACTTATATATAAAACTACACTAATTATTACCTAAGGTGTAGTTATATATAAAATTAGCTGTTAGGTTTAATATCTAGTTGCTGCATTATAGCTACTTATAGATTAGTAGGCTGATTGTATAAGGTAACTTCTGTGTAGTATAACCTAGCCTAGTGTAAAACAGCTTCTAGTAACTTAAGCTAATATACCTTTTATTATAGCTATTATTAGGTTCTCTTTGCGGCTAGAGATATACAGGAGCATGTAAAGTATCTACTGTATTGCTAACAATATACTTCCTAAAAGCAGTAATTAGCTCTTAGCATACCTACATTACTTATTTATGATTTTGCTATTAGATATAGAAGACTAGGCTAATAATAGAATACAGCTAACTAATCTCTATATCTTATTACTAAGCTTAAAGCAGTAAACAGGCTCTAGGTCCTAGTTACGTCTATAAGGGAATTAGAGCTATTTATAGCTTTAAAGAAGATAGGTTCTTAGCTTAAAGGAAGGTATAGTTATATAGACACTATCTACTAATAAATAACTGTAACGAAAAAGTATAAAGAGTTAAGGATAGAAAACTATATCTACTATACATTCTAACGTATAAGCTCCTACTTTTATAAATACTTAATTATTTCTTCCTAAAACTCTAGGTTTATTATAGTTATTAATAGATACTCTATAGAGATTTATTCTCTATAAGGTAGTTATATTAGACTTTTATATAATTTTAGTATACTTTATTAGACTACACTATCTATTTATATACATTACCCTTAAGTAAAATTATACTAATAATGTAATATAATATATATAGTTAGTTACTTATTAGTAGAGACTTATACTAACTAGTCCTAAAAATGTATATCTTAATATTAAGGTTTAAACTCTACACTTATATCTTATGTTACTGCCTATTTAAGTAGCTTTAAGTCTTCTATAGATAGATACTACTATAGAGGAATCTAATAAAGTCTTTTCTACTGCAGTTAGTAGCCTAGAATGTAAAACTTATCTAGATACCCTAGCCCTTATTAGATATTTAAAGTAAGCTGTAAATCTACACCCTAAATTTATAATAAGACTTTACTTATAAACTTAGGATGTTTTAGTAATTTAGCTAAGTTAGCATTTCACTAGAGATCCCTAGTCTAGTGTATTAAAGCAGCTTTAAGGTAAAGCTCTTAATAGTCTTTACTATTAGTAAGTCACTTAAGGGTAGAGCTAAAGAAAATAGGATTAGCTCTAAAGTTAACAGCAGCTTTATGCTATTAGTTGTTGTTAAAAAACATGTTTATAACGTAATCAAGAACTTCTGCCGCCAACCTAATACAGTAAAAGGCGTATTAGGTTTCGCTAAAATCTTTACTTAACATCTTTAGTAAACATGCAGGGATATCTATCACACAGCTGCCTAAATAAGTTTATGTATAACAGTAAAAAAGAGGCTGAAACACAGAACTCCCTCATGCTTTAAGGCTTCTTTGTTTCCTGTCAGAACTTATTGATGTTGCTTATAAACTGCAGTGCAATGCCTGGCTTCACTCCGCCCTTCACCATTAAATCAGCAGCTATCTTTAGGTACTTTAGAATTAAGTTTAGTTTAAGAAACTGATTAATTGCAAACTGATTTGCAGCCTGCAGAGCTTCTCTCTACTTGTTGCTCTTGACTTGTTGCAGAGACTAGTTGCAATACTCCTTAAGTCTGTCTATCCTGTCACCCTTAACCTCCCTAGAGTCTTCAACGAAGCTCGTCTTGCCTGTATCGCGAAGCTAGCTGTTAGACAACGCATAGACTCTACAGCTACAACAGTTAACAGAGTCCTCTACCTTCCGCTTGCGGCTATCGTTCAGTATGTCTTCAAGTATTTTAGATAGAATCTTGATGTTAATGTTAACCTCCTCCTCTTTCTCCCCTTCCTTTATACTCCCTTTAATGTAGTAGAAAATCTCTTCTAAGTGCCTTAGCAGCAACCTATAGTGGTTTCCTTGTTTGTCAAGCCAGCAGTGCGGTCCCTGCTTGTAGTATTTGCCTTAGCAGCGATAATGCTTGTACACTTAGGTCTAAAGACTGGTATCAGCAGCTCTCTGTAGCTTTTGAGCCTCAGTAGCGCTCTGCCCTTTCTTCTTGCCCTTGGTCGCTGTAGGGTCGCTTGTGGCTTCCTTGTAAACAAACTTAATGCTAAAGGTTATCTTCCTCCTCTTGCTGAACAAGGCGCTAAGGCCTTCCATATAGCTGTCAAGCATATCCTAATCAATCTCAAGGCCTGTGAATTGTTTCTTCAGGCTGCGCTAACAGCTTTGCTTGATAGATATGTTAACAATTGTTTCTTCACACGTGTACGTATCTCCTAGGAACTTATTCTTATCTTTTAACAGCATTGCAAGCTGCAGCTTAAAGTCAATTGTCTAGAAATCGCTTAAGCTAGGACTAGATTAAGGTCTGTGTCTAAACAAACTTGCCTTGCTTAGATCTTCTCACGTTAGGAGACCTTCCACTGAAAATCGTAGTGAACGCACTCTTTTGCGCCTGTTTCTAGCCTTACTTTACAGTAACTAAGGAATTAGAGAGCTGATTCTAGCTACTGTCTAGCATAAACACTTTAGCTACATTTAGAATTAGTAATAAGATCTTACTATTTAGAGCTCCTTCTATAGACACTAGGCGTCCCTAAGATTATTGCTTACCCTACTTCTGTGTATAACTAGTAGACAGTACTTCTAGATTAGCTAAAGCCTTTTTCTAATATAATAAGTATTTTGCCTAGAGTAGGATAAGTATAGAATTATTCCTAACACTAAATAATAGAGTAGATAAAAGATAATCTCTATAATACCTTACGCTTTACTCTAGAACTAGCCTCTAGGATTGTTTAAGGCCTGCTTTAGGCTCCTTTTCTAATTAATAACCTTAAAGTTATACCCCCCTTAACCCTATCTAACAGGAGTTAGGAGTAGATTAAGGTTAGTTATTATTAATAGTAAGTCTTATCTATAACTAGTCTATCTCTCTATATTACTATTAAGATTAGACTCTAATAGATTATTATAAGCTATACTATTCTCTACTACTATAGAGTTTGTCTTACTAAGGATACTCCTAAATCTGCTAATAATGTTAGTAAGCTGTATAATAGCTTTATTAACGTTAGCTATAAAGGTAGACCCCTTTAGGGTAATGCCTTTCTAGTAGTTAAGTTCTTATCTAAGACAGCTAGAGTCTCTTATAAGTTCCTCTAGATGTTTTTCCCTACTAATAGGTGCTTTTTAAGATTATATAGTAGACTCTATAAGGTTAATTATATAGGTTATTCTGCCTAAAGCTATAACTTTATTATCTATATTAGTTAGTTAACTTAGCTAACTAGTTAATTAGTAAGGGCGTTTTAACAGTCTAGTTACTATACTACTATACTTTATAGATAGGCTTTACTGCTATTAAGATACTATACCTAGTATAAAAGATTATTATATAGAATATATAAGGGGTATATAATTATAGAGTTTAAGAAAAAAGAAATAGCTAGAAGATAATATAAAGAGCTTCTTATATAGCTAAAACACTAACTAGGGAAGTAGATTAGGCTGCTGTTATTACTGTTCTTTTAACGCAGATATCTATAACCTAAGAGGTAATCTATTCTTAGTGACTAGAATATATTATAAATAGTTCTGTATCTATGTCTTACCTTATAGCTATATCTAAGCTCTTAAGGCTATTACAAAAACTACTATTAGTATAATTTACTTAGCTAATTATAGCTTCTATAAAACCTAGTAGGTAGGAGACTTATTTTTATATTATATAATATTAGATATTAATATAAGTCTGTATATATAAAGAGCAGAATTTGTTTTACTTTAATTAGAAACTAGTCTACAGCTATATTATAGACACTATAAATAATGCTACTAGTAAAATATAAATAGAAATAATTAAGTAGCTATAGATATACTTATATAGATTATAGACTCTATATAGTAAGCTATATATTATTATTCTATTATAGTTAATAGCCTGCTAATAAAATTAGGACTAACCTACTTAAATAAGATAAGTAGTACTGCCTTACTATCTGCCTAGCTATTAACTATCCCTATACTAGACTAACTAATAATATATAGTACCTACTATTTAATAAAGTAAAAGAAGACATTAATAGTACCTTAGGAGATTAGTTTATTACCTATATTATAAGTAGTCTATATAGGCTACTCTAAGGTAAAGAGCTTGTTATTAAGGTAGCTATACTTCTAGCCTACCTAAAACTCTATAATATACATAAACAGCTAGATAATAGCCTATCTAATAATAGAGTTAACCTCCTATTTAAGTTTATTAAGGTATTAAACTTTAACTTTAGTAATATACCTATTATTATTAAGGTGTTAGAGTAAGTTCTAATATTCTCTATATAGATATTAGAGATCTATACGCTAGAAGAAGCTATCTAGCTAGGGCTGCTGCCTGTAACTCCTAACCTCTATAACAATTCTATGTTAAGGAAGATACTTTATATATACTGCTGTATATAGATCTTGTTTCCTAATACCTATAAGTTATTAATATACTGTATAAGGGCTGTCTTTTAGCTAAACACTGCAGATATATCTAAGTTATTTCTTAATATACTTAGTAAGTAAGAGCTAGAGTTAGCAGGCTACTTAATATATAATATAGATAAAGACTTATTAGATAGTGAATATATTAGTATATCTAATACTAACTCTAGCTTTAATAGAGGTATAGATATATCTAAGGAAAGCTCTAAGTTAAACTTAGACAAAGATAAGGATAATGTAGACTAGTTAAGTAGTTACTTCTAAGAGTATAAGGGATTTTATTATATACTGTTTGCTTACGCTGTTAGTTTTCTATAAAATATTACTACCTAAATGATTTTAGATCTCTTACTTAATGTCTATATGCTTTAAGTAAACTAGCTTATGCTAGGACGCGCTAAGGCTTCTAGTAATCCCTAGAGTAACTATAATGTGTTAAAGGGTTCTTCCCTAAGACTACCTATATTAAAAACTATAATAGGCTGCTTGTAGATCACTGCGTAAGATAACGCATATAACTAGTGCTAACAGTAGCAAGCAGTTATTCTAATAGCATTCTAAGCCTTAAATTTCAAGCCTAGTAGTAAATCGCTAAATACTAACTACCTTTATTATAGATTTATAATGAATAAGGGGATATACAAGACAAGGCATTAATTAATAGGCTGGCTACTAGCGCTGTAAATAGCTCTGTAAGCTCTATTCTTCTTGCGTATAACTACTTACTATCTCTTCTACGTAAAAAGTATAGGAAGTATATTTTAGCTGCTACAGTTAATGCTAAATATCTCTCCTAGTGCTGCATATATTCTATCTATTATAATAGTATAGAGTATGCTAAGGTATGCCCCCTATATACAGTATGCTGCTCCTGTTAGAGCTAAAACCTTAGTAACATCATTAGCACCTATATGTATCAGCATCCTTATACTTTCTTGTCACTGTTGTCAGTATACCCTTAATAACGTCCTATTAGTCGTTAGTTCTCATTCTCCTAATTTTGCAGCTTTCTATTGCTATTATGAAGGTAACGTCAGCTGCTGAGGTTCTTTTGCAGGTTCTAATATATACTGTAAGCCTTTATGTCTTTATCTAGGTCTCTATTATGCTAATATGTTATCTATCTAGTCTAAGTGTATTAGCAGTATATTCTTAATATCTGCCTGCAATCTAGAAGATATAACTGCTTATATCTATTCTAGCACTGCTGTCTAGGCAGAACTATTAGTATATGTGTAAGCATACTGTCTGTTTAGCGATTAACTAAGTTAGCTTAGCTGTCTCTATCTACTGTGCTATTCTAACCTGGCGTAGCTGCAGCAACAGTAGAGGGAGTCCTATGCAAAGCGTATCCCAAGGAATTGCAGAGGTTAGAAGTTAGATATATGCTTATTATTAGCTGCAGTCTTGTGTTTCTTGTTATAACACTTCGCCTTTTCACGTAGATAAGGTATACTAGTAGCCTGTAGGGGGATAACTATATAACTATCTTTGCGGCAGTAATTAGTGCTAGCTCCCCTAGCGAACTCTGCTAACGTTACCTAATAGGTCCTGATGATTACTCTAACTGCAGTCTACCTGTATATTATAAGCATTAGTTTTAGTATACACTATTAGATAATACTAGTAGGGAATAGTATTGTTATACGTAAGGTTTAGGAACCTAGGTCTGCTGATTGATTGTGATACCTTACTCTAACGTTAAGTTAGATGCTTTATGTTAGAAACTTAGTCTATGCTGTCCTCTAAGCTGCTGTGAAGCTGTTGATTATGCTTTTCCTTAGCTGTATCTTCCTGTCACAAACCTTCTAGATAATTGCTTAGGGAATTAAGGTTATCCTCCTGCTTTACAGCACACTCTTTACTATCCTATTTATAGTGCAATGCATGCCTGTATAATTGATCTAGGATTGCACTATTACTGACTACTGCTGTCTGAACTTGCAGGCAGTAGGATACAGCAGCGGCAGACTAGCTGTAGCAGAAGATATTGCTATCTTACTCCTGCTAATCCCCTACGTTTAGCAGCTAAAGATTTCTCTCCTGCAGCGCCTAGCAGTTATTGCGCTGTTTAGTATTAGTTCCTTATAAAGATACCTACCTTGTGGCAGAAGGGGAGTAAAAAAAGGCTAATATAGCAGGCAGCGCCTGCATAATATTAGCTATCTAGATTAAGTATCTAGTAGAGTATAGTACTACGTTTAATAAGACATAGGACTATATTAACATTATAATATAGTCCTTTATTAAGCAGTCTATAGCGATGCTATGTGTGAGTTTACCTACTCTGTGCTTGCTACTTGTCTACATTACGTCCTGACGTTATCCTGCATTGTCAGAAAGCTCTTTTAAAGAGAGTCTAAAACGAATCTAGCGCTAGTGTTTTGACAGACTAGGACAATGCTGTATTCAGAAGCTAAAACATAGCGATCCCGCGCCCTAACAAACAGGCGAGGGTGTTCTTGTGACGATAACGGTGGAGGTTAACCGCTAGTCCTACATGGCTATAGACGTGCTGCCCTTTCTACTGCCTGCCTACACTGGGCTGAGGAGCAATGCATGACAGCAACGTCCTACGTAGAAGATTATCTCCTACAAGAAATTCTATTAGCAGCGAGTAGATCTCTACTATTGATGAAGATAGAGTATTGATGAGGATGAAGCAGATAAGAAATTAGAACCACGAGAAGCTAGTGTTATGACAGAGTTAGAACGTTTACAAAGGCAGCGTGATAAGTCATGGTGCGTAGCTGAAGGTTATCGCTTCTAAGACATGACGGATGTAAAGGGTTTTCTTGCGAGGACATCGTGAAGGGTGTGCAGTCTAGCAGTTATGTCCTGAAAATAATTGGTATGCTAGCCTTATTGTTTAAGACCACATCACGTAAAAGGTTTAAAGCAACGCAACTATTACTATTCTCTAAGTATAATGTTATCTGAATGATATGTATAGTTAGCGTCCTAGTGCAAACAGCATCAGCTAGTTCGTTAAGTAGGGTTGCAGCCTCTTACGTAGGGCTTTGTCTTCTGTCTACGCTGCTGAGTACAGTCAGCTGAGGAACGTCGAGAACATGATTTCGCTGCACATTGAGTTGTGGTTAGACAGCCTGCTGCGCTGCGAATAGATTTCGGTATTAATCTGGTGAAAGACAGGGACTGTTGCACGAAAGGTTTAGCGATTAAGCCAGAGAGTTAGAAGTTGTTAGCTATTAATTACAGGTTAGGTATCGATCGATCGAAGCAAGCCAATTGCAGGTGGGGCAATTGCTACCGGAGGCCTGGATGCTGCGCGGTGAAAATGAACTGCGATCGACAAATCCCATCGCATCGATTTCTTAGCCATATCCCTACAGTAGCGCGGAGAGAGAACATCTGGTTGTTCCTGATGACTACGTGCCCCGTGCGGCTCGGTGGAAGGCTGGGCATAACCTTGGCTGAGGATTCCTTAAGGCAGGGTGCGGTAACGGGGGCTACAAACGGCTGCTGCTGCGATTTAGCAAAGACATCCGGTTTCAGCTCTTTAGGCTTTGCGTAAGCAGTGTCCCTTTCTCGTTGTTCTACGTGAGGCTCTTGGTGGCGAGCGACGTTTCTAGACCTGCCTACTACTTTCAAGCCAGAACATGCCCTCTGTATTTTACTACGCCTAGCACCTAGCTAGCAGCCAGCAGCCTAGGCCTCTGTTGCTCCACTTTCGGCTGCTCCTTTCGGTATCCTAACGATAGCCTTAGTGAGGGGGTCGCCAACGGCAGCTAGTTTTCAATCTAGCCACTGTATCTATACTGCAGTAAGTTGTAGCTACTTTAGAATCCGATTTCAGCGTTAAACGCCTTGTCATTAAACACTCCATATTATCATGCATCGCTAGATAAGGCATTAGTACTGTGACAGCCTGAAAATAAGAGCATTGGCTGGAGGAGGATGTCTCCAAGAAATCGATGCGGCTTCCACAAGTTTGCGTGTTAGCCAACACTTCATTTATAATGCTATGCTTTATGTGCTGGCGCAGCGACTAGCTTGAATCCATTAATCCTGCTCGCGCATCCGTTTCTCCTGATATTAAGCCACGCTGCATGCCAGCACAGCTATGCACGCTACAGCACACCTTTAGTAGGGAGCTGTTCTCTTCACAGCCAGCCAAGGCAGCTAATGAACCATTGCTAACTACTGACACTAGGGTGGACGAAAGCGGACGCAAGATAACATATACAGAGCTTATTCACATAGCACTTCTTAGTAGCGAAATGCAGCAGATAAGGCTTAGCGAACTCTACAGTTAGTTTAAATGAAACACCTAGAGAGCTAACAGGGGGAAAAATAGATAGAAGAATAGCGTTCGCTCTAACCTCTACCTAAATAAGGTTTGTTAACGTTCTGCAGGAGAGTAATGAAAAGTAGAAGTAGTACCCTGCTAACCTATAGATAACTGTCGAAAGTGACGGGGATCAAGGTTGTGCGTCAATTGTGCGTATATTAAGTGTGTTGTCTCTGTAACTATTACGGCGCGGCTGGGCCGCTTAGTAAGCCTTTTGGAACCCCTTTCTTAGGTGCCTAAGGCCACCAGAAAAGCCTGTTGCCTAGGTCTAAGCCTGTGACAATTACTCCTGTATTCGCCTAAGCAGCCAGGCTGCACTAGACTGAATATAACTGATCTCTGCAGCGCCCTTTAGGTGCAGCGCCCTCTATACGCATACCTCATTTTCAATATACCCCTTTAGGGAAGGGCTTCTTATTAGCCCTCATAATTAATTATTATGAAGGGTAGAGCGCCTACACACTATAAATATCCTTTCCTGTCTTTAAAGTATATATAGGGCGCTTAGGCATGCAGGAGATCATAAGTCTCCTCTACAGCCTATACATTATCCTTTACTATCAGCGCTTCTAAGCGTGCTTTGTCTTTAGCAAGCTCCTTCTTGTAATTACACTTAAGAACCTCCTTCTTATTAGTTATATTAAGCTACTAAAGGAAAGTCTTATGCTTTAGGCTATTAAAAGCCTTTATAAGACTGTCTACTATAAGCTTAGCTAATAGGGTATAGGTAATATCTACATACCCTTTAGTGACTTCCTAATATAGCTAGTAAGTATAAATATTAATGTAGCATAGCTTTATCCTAAGCTTTAAAAGCTCTTTCTTTATAAGGCTAACTGTCTAGGTATTATTATATTATATCCTTATTCTTATAGACTATAGTGTAACTATAGTATACATTACTATATGCATTTTTCTAAAGGGTAATTAAACTTAAAGTTATATAATTAATTAGCTTATAAAGATAGCTTCTTTAGTAGCTTATAAAAGGGCTAGGAGCTTAGCCTTAGTAGTTAAAGTAGTAATAGTATCCTACTTATTAGCACGCTAAGCAACTATACCTCTAAAAAGCTTTATTATAAAGGCCTATAAGCTCTTCTAATTAACTAAGTTATCTATAAAGCTTACATTAGACACTACCTTAAGCGCATTATCTATACTGCTAGGCTTAGCGCTATAGCAAAGGTAGAGGTATTATATCTTATAAAAGTATTATAATATATAGTCTGCTGCTTTCTAGTAGGCTTTACCTAGGTTCTAATTAAATCTTGTAAGCCTACTAGCTATAAAAGCAATATCTAGATATATTATTATAGTAGCGTAAAGGATTATACTAACCTTCTATTAGTATAGGGTTATGTTACCTAGGCGTATGTTTCCTACACATAGGAGCAGCTCAGTTTTTACTATAGGTATATATTTGCAGGCTTTATCTTCTAATAAGTCTACGCATGTAGGAAGCAGCTTTACAGCCTTCTCTATATATATAGCCTACAAGAGCTAGAGGTAGCGCATTTTCTAATCGCATAAGATCTTAAGGCCTAGGAACTATTAGAGCTCCTAGCTGCCTTTAAGGTAGTATTTCTCTTAAAGGGCGCCTATCTCTTGCATTACTATAGGCTTATAGTTATCTAGATATACTAATACATAGTTATTAATATAGAAGAAGAAGGTTACCTTATCCTTCTACTAATAGCAATCCTCTCCTATAACACATTTAAATCCTTATTTAACTAGGCCTTTCTTAAAGTGCTTTTACTATAGTAGGGGAGATTAGCGCAACCTATAGAGGGCTTTCTGTAAGCGTATAATAATACCTTTCTTACAATAGCCTAGGGGAAGCTCTATATAAATCTCCTTATTAATATTAGCATAGACAAAAGCATTTACTGCATTATATTAAAGCAGGTTTAAATTAAACTAGGTAGCTAAGGCTATTAGTATTTAGAATAATATACCTACTAGTGTTACAGTATATATATCTTATATATCTTTTACTTATTAGTTACCTTATATTATAAGCCTTACCTTTATCTTTATAAGGCGCCTATACTTATTAAGCTTATAGGTGTATACCTAAATATATCTAAGAATCTAATTATCACTAGTAGAGCGCTTAGAAACCTCCCTCTATAACTTTAACGTCTTATAGCTATAGAGGTAGCTTTATTTAGCCTCTAAGAATTCATTTCTAAAGGGGTAATTTACTAGCTAACTATGTAATGTTAGAAGGGGAGGCAGTTACTTCTAGTAGGTGCCTACAGCGCTGCGCACCTAGTAAGCCTATTTCTAGACTGCTCCCCCTTAACCTAAATTAGGCTACACACTAGCCTTATTTAAGCCTTAGCCTAAGTATACTTTTAGATCTAACAGTTACACATACTATAGATCTATATTTACCTACAGAAATAGGTAATTAGTCTAAACTAGTAGAGTATAAGTGCTATCTAGTTGTTCTTGCTTAGCCTTAGGTTTTTAGTGTGTGTAGCCTATAAGAAACACAGCCTTAAAGGACTCCTAGAGTAGCCTTTACATAGGAATTAGAGTCTTAAGGTCTTTAAGCAGTTAAGATTGCTCTTACCCCTTTATGCCTAGCGTAGCTGTAAGCGTAGTAAAGAAGGTTGCCTTTAGTAGTAGCGTTACTAGAGGTATTATTAAGGTAAATCTTGCTTTAGTGTGTAGGGGTAGGTCTTTATAGCTATAGAGGCTAGCAGGCATGCCTACTAGGCTCTCTACCCCTTTAGTATGCTTAGTATGCTCTTTAATCTTGTCTGCTTCCTTGTCTGTAGCGTGCGTAAAGTTACGTTTGTCTTATTCTTAGCGCATAAGACACTTAATTATAGCAGCTATTTCCTGCAATATAGATTCACGCATATTATTAGCTAGTTTTATAACATTACTATCAAAAGTAATCTTCTTATTAAACATAATATTATATATAGTAAAGACTTTACTATAAGTAGGACTCTATATATAATAGGAGTTACTAGAGGTATAGCCTATAAGAAACCCTATCTAGGCTTATAGGGCTAGGTACTAATGCTAATTTCTATAAAGTTAGGCGTCTACTGTAAGCATATACGCTTTATAACTATATATATATAAGTAAGAGAGGTCTAGGCGTGTAAAAGGCGCTTTATTGTCTCCCTAGAAGTATTTATACTATAACTAGTATAGGGTTTTCTAGCCTTATAAGGCTTACAGTATGCAGTTATAAAGGTATATAGAAGCTATATAGGCTTTAGGCTAAAAGACATCTAGTAGGCATACGTTAATCGCTATACTACATACCCTACGCTTAATAACTATAGCAATACGCTTAGCAGCCCTATTCTAGGCTTATATATTTAGTACGCTAGCCTTAAGCTAAATACTACATACTTTAAGCGCAGTAACTACATTAGGGTAGCGTATAAGCTTATTATTAGTCTTAAGGCGCTTAACCTAATAGTTATAATAGACTTCTAAAAAGGTTAGGAAGTCTATAAGTATAGTTAGCAGTACCTTAGTAGTCCTTTAGTGTAGGTAAAAGTCCTATATATAACCTATACTACAGTTAGAAATAATTATACAGGATGTATACCCTACATAACTAACTTTAAGATTGTGAAAGTTAATTGCAAATTAGTTACCTAGTTTAGCTAGAGAAGCTAATTCTTAGGGAGCTTGCCTAGGAAGGCAGTAGGCCTTTAACTTCACACAAGCCTTGCAGTCAATTAAGTATATAGGCAGGCCTTTAACGCCCTTAAGACATACTCCACAAGTTACGTTCACAATTCTCTTAAGTGCTTTAGGGCCTAGGTAGCTAAGTCTCTAGTGCTAAGTCGTAAGGTTGCCTAGGATAGGCTTCCTACGTGTAGCTATTATATATTAATTTCTCCTATGCAGTAGAGGCGCTTTATTAGCGCTTGCAGCTAGCAGCAGTACTATTATAGCTAAAGCTACCTCCTCTTTAAAAGGCCTATAGTTAAGCACCTACTAGTAGTAAATCTTATTAAGGTAGGCTATAAAGGACTAGTCTGCCTATTAAAGGCAATTGTTACCTAGGCTAGTATCCTACTATAGGCTGCGCTAGCGCAGCTTCTAAAAGGCTACTAGGTTTACTGCAAGCCTAAGGTAAAGGGTAACGTTATATAGGGTAAGCTTTATAACACTACCCCTACGCCTATAGAGCTTGATTTCTGCTATACTATATACATTAATAGGTAATTGCTGTAAGCTAGCCTAGAGGAAATCGCTAATAGGGGCTGCTCTCAGTATCTTAAACTAAGTAGTATTATTAAATATATAGATAGTTAAGCCTAAATCTAGTATTACTAATCTAGCTAAGTAGTACCTACTTTTAGCAGTATAAAAGGATGCTAGTTTAATACACCTACAGTATCTACTATACAGTTAGTTATTCTTAGTTTTATAGGCTTATACTTACTGCAGCTACTCTATAAGTTTAGGCTTATATTTAACACATATATTAATTATCTTCTTAAGCGTAGTATTAAGACAGCACCCCTCTAGAAGCCTATAAGGAAGGGTATACTAGCAGCTAGACATACAGTAGCCCTCTCCTTAGCATAACTAGCAGCTAGAGCACTTTAGAGACAGTATCTCTACTACACTTATACTAGACCTCTTGCGCTTAAGAAGTACGCTTTGCTTGCGCGAGGCAACTGTCACCCTAGTTAAAGACAAGGTAGATTGCTTATAGGTTACGCTTAGCTTATATAATTATATCTTCTAGTGTCCTCTATAACTATAGCCTTAGCTGCAGCCTGCATTACAATTACAGTTATTATTATTATTATTGTTTCCTATATTAGTTAGGCTAAAGGCTCTACATACTGCTTTCTTTGTCTTAGGCGCCTTTATATATGCTATAGCCTTATAGACTCCTACTACTGCTAGAGCTACTATAAGAGTATTATTCTCTACAGCCTTATCTTATGTCTTAATAAACATCTAGGCCTATAGCTTAAGGTAACTGTTTAAAAGGCCCTTTATAAGGCCTCTAAACTAGTCCTTTATATCTATTATTCTAGGTATACTGCTAACAGCAGCCTTATTAAGGGTAGCCTGCTAGCTAGAAATCTATTTCTTAAGTACGTTAGCGCTTGTTAGGTGCGTATGCTTAGTGCTGTTAAGTATCTCTTTATACGCTTCCTGCACTACTACATATCTCTTAGACGTTATCTAGCCTACGTTTTCTTAGAGGGTATTAACCTAAGAGTTAAGATCCTGCTTAGCAGGATAATAGCGTAGGAGAAGGTTAGCGCTAACAGTGTTTCTAACCTACTTAAGGAGCTTATTATAAGCCTTCTTTTAGTAGGTATATAATCTATATTATTAATTATAGTTACTTTAATAGTCTTTATAAATAGCTAACTTAGCAGTTAATAGCTTATAGACATTAGAAGCCTGCAGGCGCTAGTTGTTATCTAGTAGGGGGCCTATAGCAGGGTTGCTCTAATTAACCTTTCTAAGGTAGTTACTAGGCTCTAGCAGTGTTAGCGCTTAAAGGAGCGTAGGGAGAGCCTTGCAAGCAGCTCTTAAGCCCTTTTGCGTAGGGTTAATTGCTTCCTATAGGTCATTCGATTTAGCCTTCAATTTTAGCTAATTAAACTAAAAGACCTAGTTATAGGTAGTTTTTAAGGTAACTTTCGCGTTATCTAACATCTTACTTAAATTAAGCTTATAGGAATTGCTTTGCTAAGCTTGTTATAGTCAATTTCTAGGCGTATAAGACTCTTAATTATTAAAAGTAATAGGGATTAAGGTTATACGTCAATTATGCGTATATTAAGTATGTTATCTCTGTAACTATTACAGCGCAGCTAGGCCGCTCAGCAAGCCTTTTAGAACCCCTTTCTTAGGTGCCTAAGGCCACCAGAAAAGCCTGTTACCCAGGTCTAAGCCTGTGACAATTACTCCCGTATTCGCCCGAGCAGCCAGGCCGCACCAGACCGAATATAACCGATCTCCGCGGCGCCCTTCAGGCGCAGCGCCCTCTGTGCGCATACCTCATTTTCAACAATAACAGGCTCTTAAACAACTAGACAGTAAAGGCTCCTATTAGAAGCTTGTAGACGTAGGTTTAAAAGAGGTCTAACTAACGTGCAAACCTCAAGTAGATTGCAGAAAAAAGGTTAGGATATCTACTGCTAAGAGAAACAGTATGTTATTGTTACCTACGTTGCGTGCACCTAATTCATGCAACGTTCTGCAAGAGACTATGTTTAACGTTTGCTACAACTACCACAACCACTATAGCCCTTAGAGTCTTAGCTCCTCCACATCCTCTAAGAGAAGTCAGTTTGCAGGCAACCTTTCTTCTAACTATCTAACGCTAAATCCTACTGTTTTAACAGAAAACAGGTTAGGGGACATACTTAATCTACTATAGGCTTAGAACTTAAATAGCAGACGCTACATAAACTAGCCCTACTGCAGCTACTTCTGTAGCTAACACAAACTTAATTAGACAGCTATTAGTAGCATGTTGCAGTTATATGCTAGCGCTCTAGGTTTTCCTCTATTAGTAGCGAATGCCTGTGTAGGTTTACGTCCTTAGTTAGAAACGTCTGTTTGTTTAGCAGTGTAATAGTTAGATTTCTTACGTCTTAGCGTTATGTAGTATTGCAGGTGGTCGCGCACCTGCAAACAGCCGTCAACCGCCCTGGATTTAACTAGATAGCTTGGCTAGAAGTGTCTTTAGAGTGCTGGCTAAGGGGTCGCAGACAATTCTAGATCTCCCTAATACATTAGGCTTTAAGCCTATCTACCTACAGCTTGTTTTAGCTTCTAAACTGCCTGTCTACTACTACTATAAGAAAGACGTGTTATCTCTCCTGTGATTAACTAGCGAACATAAACCCTATAGACACCATAACCTGTTGTAAACACACTAGCTGGCTGCGTGTGTCAACTAAAGACTAGGCATATGTTGTCAAAAGTTCAGACTATGCCTAGAGACTGCTAGACAGTCTGCTACGTCCAGACAGCTAATACCTAAGTACGCTTGTATTAATAGGAAATGCAACCAAGCAGGTCGCTATGCAAAGACTTAGAGTAGACATTACCTAACCTAACACAACCAGGGGTCACAGCGAAATCTATCTCTCTCTAGCCCTAATTGGCGTGTCTGACAGGAGGCCTACTCTAATTGCTGACGCCAATATCCCTCCCTATAAACAGCTCAGAAGGTTAAGGAAATCCACGCTCTGTCATGAACTTGCAACGAGGTTGCTATTAACCTCACATAGTGTAGCCTGCCTGTCTACAGCTGTGGAATCTAGCGACTACGTCTATAACTGCATGCTTTTCCTGTTTGCAGATATAGTCTGCCTCTTTGCTAACAATGTTGGCGGCGTAGAGATCGTTGCCTAGCGGCTTGCGTCGTGGCTGGATTTAGAAACGCTGTCTATATTGTCAGTGCATCCCTGGTTAGTCGTTGTCACAAACAGCAGCAAAGAGAACTCTGCATACTGCTAGTTACTACAGGCTGTCTGCAAGAGGACAAACGTTTATACATCCAAACGTTTCTATAGCGTCTGCGTCATTAGCCTAGCTAACACATCTCCTAGGTCTCTGCAATGCTATCTCTATTCCCTGCGTTAGGATATCCTAAGCAATAAGCTTTCCTATATAACTAAGACAAAAAGAGTTAAGTGCGTCCTTGCTAGCTGCCTTTTCTTAGCCACCTATCTTGCTAGTCTTCTACGCCACACTACAGAGTAACTTAGTGATGCTAACGCTCTGCCCCTCAACTTTCTTGCTGTCTCTTAGCTAGACAACCTGGTGGCAGCAGATCTATAAGCATACCTCGCACAGTTTCTTGCACGTTGCGACTCTGTTAACGCATTAAAACGATTCGCTGTGCCTGTCATCGCCTCCAGTTTCCTGCTGGACCATTATCCCCTAGGCATGCACTGTACGTCTGCAGCCCTTCGCCAGCCCTGACCCTGACTGTTACTGACTATCCTGCAGTCTTTGATCCGCGAGATGTCTTCTGGATGTTCTACAAAGACGTGTGCTACAATGTATGTAGCGCTGCTGTTCTGGCGTATAAAGGTTCTACTGAATTCGTCTTGCCTTCTCAGTTCTCTAACATAATTGAGGCCTAGATAGCCTGTATGTTCTAGCAGCTGACGATAGGCTAGTCTGCGGCCTTGCTCTATCAACAGCTTGTCGCTGCCTTCACTAAGGACTAAGGATAGCTTCAGTCTAACAGCATATGTTTTTATTGTCTATAGCGTTACCTGCAGTTCTTCTGTAAGTGCAGCTACAGCTAGTGCATGAACTGTGTTAAGGTATTTAGTGTTGCGAGTGCAGCTGATCTGTGGCTGATTGACGTTAATAAGTGTATTCTTTGTAGACAAAGTGTTAGCATGCAGATAGGAGTAAAGCTAGACACTGCGTTACCCTAAGTGCTGTGTATTGACAGTAGCAGGATGAGGGGAAAATACCTGCTTAAGCTCTTAAAGCAGCTTAAAGACAACATCAGCCTGCTAGGCCATCCTGTGCAGAAAAACTTTAACGTTATCTTCAGGACTAGCTCAGGTTCGTTGCAGAACGTTGCTATAGCATGTGTGAGTTACTTCATAGCTAATGCGTTGTGGCAGGCGCTATCATTGCTAGTGCCCTCTGCATTAACAGCTGGACGGTAGATGAGTGCATTACCTGCTTTGAGTCCCTATCAAACTAGGCATTTACACCCTGCAGTATCCCCTCCATTCCTATTATAGGTTCTTTTATACAACTAATAATGCAGATTCCTTTTGTTGCTATAGTTGCTTGTGCTGTAGCTTTGCTCCTTTTTGATAGCAGGTATCTGTCGCAACACATCAAGCAGGCATTGCGAGATATGTTTAGCTTAGAAAGAAGCATCGCTGACTACTCAGCTGCTGACACGATGGGTGCTATAGTTAGGATGACGGTCGCTACTGTGCAAGATGCAAGTGCCTGCATCTTCACTAACTACAACAGAGTAGGCTAACGGAGCGGAGATCACAGTAATTCCCCCATTTCTGCTGACACAGTCTGCTGACGTGGTCTGATGACGCGGTCTGATGACGTGGTCTGGTGACGCGATCCAGTGCTGCAACCCGATGCTGATAGGCTTTACAGAGTATAGGGTATTGACGACAAGCGACAGCGGCGGGCGGGTATCTTTGTGGGAGATGTGTGTGGCTACTCAGTGTCTATACATTACGCCTGCCTCTTGCTTGTGTTGTGGCTGATCTAACCTGCAGCATCTAATATACAACCGCCGCTCTGTAGTCAGTACTAGCTATTTCGTTACAACGCTGCTGTCAATTGATTGCTTTATGATTGATTATTGCTAACGGAGTCGTGCAGCTATTTCACGCCTTAGACTATTGGCGGTCTCGGCACGTTCCAAGACGGCGGCCTGGTGGCTAACAACCCCTCCTCGATCGCTTTGCAAGAGGTGGCTTCGCTTTTCCCTGAAGCCCCCGACCTAAGCCTACTGGTCTTGGCGGGTACAGGCTCCTCTTGGGAGGAAAGACAGCTAGCGCGCAAGCCTAACGGGGGATAGCAGGACTGCTTCCTTTTGTGCCTAGTGTAGGCCTTTTGGACCCTCTGAAGCGACAAGAACGCCTGGCAGCGGCTTGTCGCGCATAAAAAGGTTAGTTGATTAGGTGAGTTCTTCTGCTTTAACGTCGAATTCGACAGCCCTGAACTGCTGTTGGATAGCCTGTCCAGCTTTGACGACCCTAAACGTGATAATGAAAGCACTTTTAAAGGCCTGCTAGCACTAAAGCAGCTAGTACTTTACGCAAGGGCAGAGCTGTTTATCTTTCAGTTATATGCTTTACAGCCATATCTGTTCTCTGATAGAGGCTACAAGTGCTGCAGACATATACGTTGCTAGCTGGGTGCTAACTCTGAAGGCTTGAAAGCGTTTATATCGCAACTCGCTAGAAGCAAGGCTCACTTCTGCGTCAGCAACCACAAAGTAGCAGGTAACTTTGCGTCATACCTGACAATCTGTCCAGACAGCTATTTCTTCTTAGAAGTGAAGTTTTATATAGCTAGTCTGCAGGAGTCTCTAGCTGTCTGCCTGTAGGAGACTCCTGACAAGGGTTGTAACATCAGTAGCTTACTATTTACCATTCAGCAGCTAGTGTAGAGCTAAAAGCTTAAGCAGTGCTTTAGTACCTCTAACTATCGTAAGAAACGGTGTCGAGACGATGATGATGATGAGGCAAGCCGTAAACGACTGAGATGCAGGCGGTAGCAGTTTGCCGTTAGAAGAAGAGAAGCAGACATCTAATGCTGTCTCTGTTTTAGTATTGGTAGCGTAACGAAGAACAAAGGTTACTTAGTGTCAGGACCATTAGACCATCGTACTTTTGAGGCACCTTTTGTAAGCAACACTTCTGTGTTTGCGTGAGGCTTGATCCATACCTAGAGAGATTACACCTCAATACCTTACGCTTGTGTACGGTTACTCAGCTGGTAGCTGAGACTGTTAGTGACACAGTCTGACTGTGCGTCCTGTGGGTCACATGCCCTAGTACGTGCTCTATGGGGCAGGCGCGCCTTAAGGCCTAACCACGCCTGACTGGATACCTTCTAGTTAGGTGACACCTTTTGGCGCAGTGGGTTAGGCATTGCCTTTTGACGTGTGACAGTTAGGTACCTCTTAGTTATGATCATTTGCCTAAGCACTTTACTGTTATATTGTGAATCTGCAGCTCTTAGGTAATTGCTGCTTTTAAGTTAGTAGCTGATGTTCCTTGTGGCGGATAAGGCACTAGACGCAATATTAGCGCTTAAGCTTAATTGAAAAGCTTAGCGGTTAACAGGAAAAGCTTACTCATGATGTAGCCCCCCCACCAATTTCCCTTCACCACACCAAGCAAAATACCGCAACTAAAGGCAGTTTTCTTCCTTCATAATAGCAATAGGCAAATGACTAGGTGGTAGAGTTAGTACTTCTTTTTGTATGGTAACTATATGGTTATTTTAGGTATATGCCCTAGCATAGATCACAGCTTAGTCACCTCACAACCGTGCTATGCGGCAACTGACAGCATGTGTAAAGGCTTTGTGAGAGGGTTGAGCTATGCTTTGCCTTTAAGACCCTAGATAACTAGCAGTCACTGTCAAGCTAGACAGATCCAGTTGCATCTAACAACAGAGAGAAGGCTGCGCCACTACAGCACCAGGAGCTAGAGCCTGCAGCGCTGTCAGCTGACGACGTAGCTAAGGTTGTGTGGCTAGCCTTCCTCGCCACTAGTGTCAAGCAAAATGCGGATCTCATCTACCATAGATTATGCTTATGCGTGCTGAAATTCAAGGTACAAAGGATAAGGAATCGTCGCGTAGGGCTAGACGGAAAGTTACGCGCGACAGTAACCCTACAGCTCTGAAGAGGAGACGCAATTTAGCTGTTTTTTTATCCTGCAGAGGTTCCAATCAATTAGACATCAAGTAATTCCTTGCTGCTAGCAGAAAACTAGCTATTAAATGTAATAGAAAGTTCGCAAGTCATCATAACTAGCCACTAGCAAGAAGAGTTAAGGATAGTTCTTAGGTAATTAGTAGTATTTATAGTGTTTATTTACTGTAGATTGAACACGCAACGTACCGTGGGACCTAAAGCAGCTATAGTTTATCTAGTGAGGAGAATTTTTCTATTGCGTAAAGTGCGCTGATTTTATGAGATCAAGTGTCGAGATAATGAGATATTCTTTGAGCAGGATGTGGAACTTCGTGATAAGGTGTGCCGACTTGGGTTGTGGCAGAGCTGGTGCGCTTTTCTCCTTCAGGAGATAAATACCTCTGCTGCATCAGTTAGGAGGTGGGCGCAGCGGGACTGGCATGACTGAGAGGGTTTTCTGAATGACATGTCCTCTTAAGACTCGACTCCTGTTTCGATTGGTTGTCAACAGGTAGGCGACTAAAATTCAGGGCCTCCTGTGAAAGCTCTTGGATAGACCACAGCCGATAGGTTCCATCCCACCTAAGTGGAGGAAGTTGTATTCTTGAGGAATTAGGAGGGGAATTCATAGCGAAAAGTAAGATTGTCCTAGGTAAATGAACAAAATTTTCAAAGGACAGCTAGACTGATCTTTTATAGAGAGAACAGATGTATCACTCAGGCCTCAAACAGTTCCATCCTCTTACCCCTTTTATCTGTCTCTTCTGAGATAAATAAATAGTTGGATGGATGGATAGGCAGATAGATAGATAGATGGATAGATAGATGGATGGATGGATGGATGGATAGATGGATGGATAACAGTTTGCTAGGTTCTAGGTTAGCGTATTAGCTTATTAAACGCATACCCTAGTTAGCCGGTTTGTAGGATAGTGGCCTTAGGTACCTTACTACTGTTATGCACACTGTACTGTATACCTACCCCACCACCCCTAAATCCTACTCTTACTAGTGTGATAAAGCATGGTAGTGCGCAGCGGTCAGGTCCTCAATATAACGATGCTGATGATGCCGATAATGCCGCCAGAAATGTCCCAACAGTGCAGGACCATTCTTGACATATTAAGCGAGGCTGTGGCTTTTTACTGAAGTGTTCGCATGTCAGAAAGCTCTAAACTGTCAGTAATATGGTCTGCTATCAAGAACGGCTTCAAGAGCGAGTTCTACTGCTGTTACAGTAGCGTACTGTTTTACTAGCAGATAGCCTGTCTCAGTAGTAACAAAGACATTACTAAAAAAACTAAGGACAGCATTTCTAAGCCTAAAATAAAAGAAATAAGGTCTCTCTAGTTATAGATTGAAATCTAGCATAATATCTGCTAGCTGCACTACAAGTAGGGGTCTGCTTAGTATATGCTTCTTTATGTTCTGCTAGAAAAGCTATAATTAGAGCGTATAAGAAAAAAAGAGCAGTAAGATTAGCTTAAGTAGGTCTGCAGGCAGCTTAATAATATATATAATAAGCTCTTAAGCTACATAGAAGCTACAAAAGCGCTACAGATAGCTTTAGTTTAAGGCAGTCTCCTAAGATACTAACTAATAATTAAAAACTATTATCTAAAGGCAGACTAAGAGTTAAAATAGCCTAAATTTGTTGCTTACGCAGGTCTCTATCTACAGCCAGCCATTCTAATCTCAAGGTTAGTAGGCTCTAGCTAGAGCATACAAGCTAGCTATCTACAAGCTAGGATAGATAGGTTATAAGTTAGGCTAAACAGTGTAATTACAATGCAAAGCAATTACCTTAGACAGTTATTAATAACGCATAGCGTAGAGTACTATTTAGATTAGGAGAGCTTTTATAATAATTACCTTATTGTTATAGTGCAGTTAATGCAACCTCGTGAAAGTTTATTAGTGGGGTATTACTTACAGTTCTTTATTATCTCAGCTGTTTGTGCGTCATACAGCAAAGAAAAAGACAATGCTTGCATTCTAGCCATTCCTAATCCATTTTCCTCTCTTATTCTAGAACTTCATTAACACAGCCATTCATAGCTACTCTAGCTAGCGTAGTACGTAGAAGTTAAAGAGCAGTAACTGCTAGAAGCTAACGTTACTTCGTTAGGAGTTACAAAAAGTCTATACCGTTTGTTTGCTAGGTTAGCTTTATGTTTAAAGCTGTTTACTGCTTTCTGAAAGTGATAACGTCAACCTTATAGCAGGGGGCCCTGTCCTTCACAGCACCTCCTGTCAGCTAAAAAGATCTATAAACAGCAGTAACGGTGATAAATGCATGCATTGCAGTGTTATATACTTTTTAATATACCTAATGCTGTTAGAAGTAGCTCTAGTCTGTCTACCTATGCGTGCTAAGGGAGATGATAGACTATATGCGTCACGCTATTTATGCGCTTGCTTCTTAGAGGTCTCTAGTTTGCTTCTCTAGATTGCCTAAGCAAGTCTACTAGCCTTCTTTTTCATAATGATTTCTAGAGTAGCTACAGCCCTCCACGTTATCTTAGCGATAGCAATACTTACAGTCACTGTTATTATCCTATAAGATAAAGCAAACAAGAAAAAGGGTATAGTATAGATTTTAGTGTATTCCCTGTTAATATAAGAAGCTATAACTAATAGTGTTTTAGCTATATAAATAAGCTTAACGCTTTATCTAGGTTCCTAATGTAGTTAGGTCTATTGCTATAGCAGTAAAGAGTGTAGCGTCTAGTGTAGTTACTGCTGCAGTTGCATTAGGAGAGTCTTTAGTGGCTGTAAGTCTGCTGTTAAGTATATCTGTAGGAATAAAGTATGTATATATAGATTCTTAGTGTGCTGCTATCCCTAGCTCTACCCTACGTCTAGTCTAAGACCTTACCCTGTTCCTCCCTTTACCCTAGGAAATCAAAAAGTTATAAGGACTAGTAGATAAATGTCTAAACCTAGAGACTGTTCTATCTACTAGGCTTATATTAGTATTAGTATTAACTATACTCTTACTTACTAGCCTTAAGTTTAGGCTGCTTAGCTTTATCTTATTAGGGTTAAACGCTATTACTATTATGCTCTTTATAGTAGTAGTAGGCTTTATAGTCTTACTATATATAACGTCTTAAGCTATTGCAGACTTGCTTAACGTTAAAGCAAGCAAGGGGGATGTTTTAGGAGCATTTATTAGCAATTTAGTAGTAAGCTTAGTTATATATATGTTAGCTCTTATCTAGATCTTCCTCTAGAAAGAGAATTAGCAGGTTAGAAGCGTTCTAATAGGTAAAGTGCAGCTTTCTTTTCTTATTAATCTAGCTATTTATAATAGCAGCAGTAGTTAACTAGTAGACTAGATACATACCTATCCTTATAGTTAGTCTAAAGGTATATAGTAAGGTTAGCTACTTACTTGCAGTTATATACTATAGTAATTATATCTTAAGAGGAAATATATATATAGAAGGCTGCTTTCTATATAATTAGATATTACTTTCTAATTATACTCTAAGCCTCTAATAGCTGTTAAGAAGATATATTAGGCAAATAGTGTATTTAACCTACTTGTTAGATAAGGATTATGCTAAGGAGGGTGCTATAGGTATACTACTAAGCGAAGTATTTCATTAGTCTGCCCTCCTGCTAATTTTAAACGTTATTACACTATACCTCCCTACTCTCTATATAAGGCATTTAATAACGCATCCTACTATAATAGAAATTTTTAGCGTTATGTCTTTTAATATCACAATTATATTTACTTTAGGGGGGGATAGGCTAAGCAGCAAAAACTTCAATTACCTAAAACATTCTGTGTGCTGCAACACAGATATTTACCTATTAGTAATTAATAACAATGCTCCTATAGTAGTTAGTTAGCAGGCTCTAAAGAAGACATTAACTTACCTTAGTATCTTAGCTAAATAGGTACGCTCTGCAATTTATTTAAGGGGTAAGCTTATAACTTTTATAGACTATTAAGCTATAGGCTTAGCTAAGTAATACAGCAGCACTAAAAGAGGTACTATTAAGACATTAAAGTAGAGGAACATAGCAAATAAACTGCAGCTAGTTATTAATTGCATTAGTTTAAGTATCTAGAGGCTTAACTATTAATAGTAGATCTTAGATAACGCATAAAAGCAACTAGAAAAATTGTTTATTATAACCTTAGATAAGGTAGACTGGGATAATCTAGTTAGAAGGATTTAATTAGAGCTAGATCTCTTTAACTGAAATCTATTAGTATATTTTTTGCAGAACTTCTAGACAGTCTCTACCCTGCTAGCATTAGAAGCTTGATTTACAGGAAGTAGATTATGTATAGGGAGGCTTTCTTGTGAAGCAGACAGGATTTAGAGAAGAGCAACCTATAAAGTTGTTTCTTTTATATGCAAAAAGGGGTATAATAGGTTTCACTAAACTTTTTACTAAATTCTTTTGTACTACTGTTCTAGAGCTGTGGCTTATATAGCCTCCTAGATTACGCTAGTAGCTACAAACTACCTATAGACTAGCTACTAAACTAAGCTAGAATCTAATAGAGCTAGAATCTAATAGAGCTAGAAGTAAGCATAGATAGAAATAGGATAAATTTAGATATATATAGCTAGAAGTAGCTAACTAGTAAGCTGCTAGAGACTTAGCTAGTCCTATAGCTGTTTAGCGCCTGCTTCTCTTACCTAGCCCTTATTCTATAGACATAGCTCTATTAGCTAATGTAAGTTAACTATATTAGAGAACCCTAGTCTTATAACTATAAATTAAGTAAGCCCTAATGTAGTATAGCCTGTAGCAGTAATAGACTGCTAGCTGCCTATAAGCGCTATATATATAAAAGGTATAAATAAAAGATAATTAAATTACTTATTTAGTAACTAGCTATATCTTTTCTAAAATTATAGTATAATATCTAACAGTTATATAGGAAATTGTTATTAGGAATATACTTATAGGTTAACTAAGTAGATATCTAAGTATATTAATCTACTAGCTAATAATTAAGCTCCTATAGCTAGACATTAGTCTAAAGATATTTGCAGATAGCTTATCCTTTGTAGTACTTATTATCTAGAGGATAGTTTTCTTTAATTAGGAAACCTCCTACAAGGTTGTAAAGTATATCCTGTATTTTATGTGTAGTAGATACTATAGCGCTAGTAAGAAAGGCTTTACTACTACAGAAATAGCTCTTACTAAGAATTAATATTTCTCCTGTCTTTCTAGCTGCTTCTTATACTATATAATTAAAGATATATAATGCCTTACTCTATAGGCCTACTATAAGATTAGGACTACCTATATAGAGTCACGCTCTTATCCTAAAATCCCTTACACAAGCTGCTTTACTATATAACTAACTAGTACTGCTATAAAGATACTTAGTCACTAGTTATTTAACATTAGATATACTTAAGATATACGTTAAAGCGCTTTTAGTTATTAGCTTATTACTAGTATAACCTAGGATTAGTATCTTAAGATCTTTAACAGACATTCCTTATTCCTATATATTATAGTAAATAGAAATCTTAAGAATCTACTTTTAGGTTAGTTATTAAGGTTAGCTAACGCTTAGGAGGGGACTTATATATATATATATAGCTATTATTAAGTATGTTATTGTTTAGTATAGGGTTAAGGATTAACTAGGCTATATATATAATCCCTAGTATAGTTAGTCTGCAAATAATATACTAAGTATATGTTTTCCTTAGACTTACTAAGGTTAGTTACCTGCTAAATAAGGTATATCTACTGTATATAGCCTCTATAATAGTTATATCTATATATAAGCTTCTTTAGGTATAGAGCCTAGGCAGAAATCCTGTAGTCTATAGCTACTATAAGCACTGCCTTATAGTTCTATACTAGCATGCTAACGCTATATGGTCTAGAGAGGAGGGCTAGTTAGGGTATAATATACCTATAAGAATATTAGACTAGGCTAGAAGTGAATCCTTGTTAGGGCTTAATAAAGAGATTAATAATGCTTTATTCTGCTTCTACCTATAAAGTTATAACGAAGGGATAGCACTTAAACAGTTAGACTCTTAGGATCTATAACAATAGGTACTGTCCTGCCTTAAACTTAAGTAGCCTTAACAGCTTAATTAATACCTGTATAGTTCCTGTAATGTGGTTAATGTAGGCTTATCTAAATGTTTGTCTTAAAGCCTTGTTATAAAAAGCTATTAAGCAGGCCTAGACTAAGGTTGCTAGTGTTATTATAGCAAGGGAGATATATACCTACTACAGCCTAAGCTAGTAAGTAACTAATAGTATATGCAGTGTGGCCCCTACTGCTGCTAGCGTAGTAAGTGCTTAGTAGGTTCTTAGACAGAGCTTGTAGATGCAGTAGCAGAAAAAGGGTAGAAAGGAGATTGTTACTGCTACTACTATTACAATTAAACCCTATAAGAAAAGGTTAGAATTTGTAAGTTTACAAGCAAGAGATAATAATAAAAGAGGCACTATTACAATTAGCAGGAGAAGCTTGTTAATGCTATCTAGAACTTAGACCTAATACTTATTGTTTTGTATAGCACTAATGATGTAGGCTGCAAGAAGTATTGCTGCTACGCAACCCTACTACCTATAAATTGCTGCGTAGTACTGAAATAGTATAGCTAGTATGTCTGCTGTAAAGTCTAAGCAGGGGCTAGCAAACAGTAGGAGTATGTTAAGGAGGGCTAGGTTCCTAGAGTAGGAGAGAAAGGTTAACAGTTAGAATGCTAGGCAGAACGCATTAACGCCTATATATACTACTAGAAGCAGTAAGGATATAACATTCTAAGGACTAAATAAAGAATAGTAATAAACTAGAAGTTAATAGAGTAAGTGCTTTTTAAGCAGATATATAAGTTGTCTTTAAGCTCTGCTTATATAAGACATAACATTCACAAGAATAAGACTAGTAGTTATGCCTGTAAGGTAGATTGCATATAAGGTAGTGACCTAATCTATAATGAAGTTGTGGTTAGGGTAGTAGAAAGGCATAGAAAATAGTTTCATGCGTTTTGCATAGAAGAACAAGACAAAAAGAATGGATTAGAAAGAATGGCTTGGAAAGAATGGCTTGGAAAGAATGGCTTGGAAAGAATGGCTTGGAAAGAATGGATTGCTGAAAACTAGAAGCCTAAGAGTCTAGTAGAAAAGAACATATAGGATTATCTATTACAGAGTAGGAAATAGCTAATAGAAGCTTGATTTAGCACTAGCGTTACCTAGGCCTTACACTTATACTCTCTTAGGAAGACTAATATATATACTAGACTAAGCAGACTAAGGAGATAGTTAGTGTTGCAGTGTCTTACAAGCAGATACTATAAGTACTAGTAAGAAATATAGCTATAGAGGGATATAAATACTAAACAGCAGGTACTACTAACGTTTTATAACTTATTAATAGATAACGCTAAATTGATTATAACTAAGAAAGCAAACCTGTCTAAGTCTAGAGGCTAGCAGTTAAGGTTGTTAATACCTAGCGTCTCCTTGCAATACTTATATATAAGAAGCTGAGAAACATAGCATATAGTGTTAATATAGTGCTAGCTATAGCCCTTAAGCAGCTAGCAAAGCTCTTAGTTAGCTGCTCTATATTAGACGTTAGATTAATAGCCTAATAGTATTAGGCTTCTGTTACTCTAGTTACTAGGAAAGTACTTACTAATCTTTACTATTCCTGTATTAGTCCCTAATATGCTGCTGCTATTAAGTATAGGATGTTTAAAGCCTTTAGCTTCTAGATAGCTAAGACTGTCTATAACCTATAACACAGAACATATTACTCTTAATCCTTAAATGCTTGCCTTCCTTTACTTACCTAACTAATAATAGCACCTAGCTAGGCTTTATTAGGATATTTTAGGCATTTTACTAAGTAATAGAGGCTAAATGTTATAGGCTTAAATACAGTATGTAGATAGGGGTCTGTTATATATATGTAGATAAACTTAATAACGTTCTAGTAGTAGAGCCTTCTAAACTTTAATAGAGTGTCTTGTAACTCTAGCAGAGCTATCTTTCTAATGTAGACTTATGTTCCCTATCTTACTGCTACTGTTAGGCTACCCCTAAGATTGTGTAGCTAGAACTCCTCCTAGTAGTGTTTCTAGGGTAAGTTCTATTTAATGTCTGATGTCTAGGCTAAGGAATAGGTTTTCTGCAAGCGAATAACATTCTATGCTAAGTCCTTAAGTGTAGCGTTAAATTTTCTCTTTAGCTGTAATGTAATACATAAGCTATTATCTGTTGCTAGTGTATTAGCTATAGAGTATACCCTATAATCTAGTGTAGTAGTATTTTTAATAGTATAATAAGGCAGAAAGATAGCAATCTATATCTTTTAGTTAGGTTTTATAATACTTATTTAAATGTCTCCTCCTGCTTATATAGTAATTTTATAGTATTCTAATTGTGTATAAGTAGACTTACTAGAAGTAGATTTCAGCAGTTACGCAAGGCATCTAGGTAGAATATTAGCTCTAAAACTAGTAACAGAAGAGAGATAAGTCTGTCTTATATAACTAGCTACCTAGCTTAGCTTCTTAATGTAAGTTATAGCTAGCAACTTAACTATAGCGTCTATATAGAGGGATAACTAAACTGCTACTATATGTATGTTGTTTACCTTAATAGAGGGAAGAAGTAAGTTATATATTAGTAAATGTCTGTATTACACTTTATAAAGTAATTGTGTAGATATAGTTAACTATATAGTGCTTAATTGCGTGGCATATAGTAAAAGGGTAGAAACCTTACTGCTAATAGAGTTAAGCTGTATTACAGAAAGCAGAATAAGGCATAAACTATCTATACTTATCTAGAATATAGTAGAGGTATAATTAGATTTAGTATATAATAAAGCGATATATATTCTAGTTACTAAATAGGCTAATAAGTCTAGTATATAAATCCTATTAATATGCTTATACTAATACTAATTGCTATAAGCTACTAACCTAAAGCCTGTATTAGTTATAAAGGGAGTCTAACTAAGCAAATAAGGCGCTTAATAATCCCTCTATATACATTATTTAATCTTACGATATAGACTGTTTAGTAAATATTAATACACTATATATAAAACATATAAGACAACAAGCTACTAGCCTGTTAATGTTATAGTAGCTATTAATGTTATAACTATTAGCCTCTATAAACTATATAAATGTTGCGAATAATAGACAGATATCTAACTAGCAAACTTACTACTGTAAGACTGCGTTCTTATAAGCAATAATAGCTACAAAAATATTTTTGCTAGGAGGGGCTACTGCTACTCTATCTCTTTCTCGTTTTCTAGCACTATCTCGTTATATCTAGACACTGTATAGGTTGCGACTTAATCGTTAATAGTGTGTTAGAGAGGGGGGAGCTATCGCCCTTCTTTATCTTTAGCTATATATATAATACCTTAAGAGAACTAAAGAGTAGAAAACAGCATTAGTAAAGCAGATAATTAATAACTTAAACTAGAGCAAAAGCTAGCCTAGAGAGGAAAAACCTTAAAGCTTATACACTGTTTAAAAGCATAAAAAGAAGCACTTTAGAATTATAAACAGGCTCTAGTCTATTCTAGGAGATTTCCCCTTGTGACTGCCTACTCTAGTATGTCTTAAACTAATGTCTGCACTCTATATAGGGATAAGCTAGTTCTTTAGGGTATATATCTCTGTTTTAAAGAGTTGTTTATACCTATGTCTAGGAGAATATATATTATTGCTAGGTATATATAGATTAGACTACCTAAACGCTTTATAGTACTTTAACAACCTAGAATGTAGTGTAATTTACTAGATAGCTAATTCTTTCCTGCTCTAATGTTAACCTTATTATCCTTAGTAATGTATGCAGCTAATCTACTAACTTAAAAAGCTCCTGCACTAGGCTAAGTATAGTCCTCTATAGCTTATATGTTGCTGTAAGCTTGTAATAGAGAGTTATATTCTCCTAAAGTATTAGGGGTATAGCTGTATTGTACTGTTTATTAGCCTGCTTTATAAGCCTTAGCAGTAGGTTATTAAGCTTAAAGGTATTAGAATAAACGCTTGACATACGATAAGGTTCTATTATTACTGTAACACTTGTCTAGTTATAGCCTGTTTAAGTACTTTAGAGGGATCTACTTCTAGCTTAAGGGCTAGCGTTAAGTAGGGTTAGTTGCCTAACTAATTACTTTTATAGCTCTTTCTCCTATAATTGCGAATGTTTGATAGCTACTAGGTAAGTAGAGCGCTAATATATTGTTCTGTAATAGTTCCTTACTAAACATAGCTGCAGTCTAGTGTTTATACAGCTATTAACTATTACTAAGTAGCTGTATCCACCCTAATAATAAACATACTAGCAGACAACAAGCAGTTTAAACAATTCTATTGTTATCCTCTTTCCCTACTTAATATTTATAGTGTAGTTAAGCGCTTCCTTACAAGGATTCTGCCTGTTAACGCTAATATATAGAACTTCCTCTTAGGTTTAGAAGCCTTTCTATGCTATCTGCTGTTATAGGCTAATATAAGTAGAGCTATATTCTGTAGTAGTCTAATCTACCTAGAGCAGGCTATATACTGCAGATAACAGACTCTAGTGACTAAGATAGGCTAGTGTCTTTAGTTCTTAGCAGTAATTATCCTGCTTAGAAATATCTTAAAGATAACATATATAAAATGCAGTTCTAGATTAGCCTAATAGCTAGGATATGTTTGTCTTATTTCATAGATAACAATATTTATAACGCTAAAACAACACTTTTAGAAGATCTTATTTAGAATCTAAGAATATACTGTTATAAATATATATAATAAGTATGCTAGTCTACTATCTAGACACTATCTCTGTATTAGACTATAGGGCGCTCTAATGTTAGCTAAAGACTGTTTTTTAGTATTAGCATACCTAAACTATACGTTATAATAAGTAATATATCCTATATATATAGTACTATATACATTAACTACAATCTCTTCTAGTTAAAGATATAGCTTTACTGTTATTAGATATGGAAAGACTAGTGTAATAGTCTTATTATAGTAGCTCTAATTAGGGTTATATACGTTAGTGTAGCAAAAGACTGCAAACATTAATAACCTACTTTAAATAACAGTATAAAAGCTAGGGTCTAAAAGACGCCCCCCCCCCCCCTAAATGTAGTGCTACTAGATGCTAGCGCTAGATTTAGCTACAGCTGCTGCTATCTAGGCTACTTTCTCTTCCTTCTTCTATCCTTCTAATAGGTCTAGCCCTAACACCCTAGTTATCCTATAAACCTATCGCTTAGTCTAGGCCTAGCCTAGGCCTAGTCTAGCCTAGTCTATCTAGGGCTAAATGCAGCTATTTGCTTATTTAGTGATATCTAACTAGAGCTTAGAATGTATGTTAATATAAGTACTAACAGCAGTTTAGTAACGTTATTCTATAAGGGGCTAATAAGCCTCCTTACATTAAAGCCTTGCAAGCGGCTAGAGAGAGAGATAAGTAGGGGAAAAATTATAAGTAGGAACGTTATATCTAGCTTAGACTAAGGAAATTTCCTGTTAGGCTAGGCCTCTAGCCCCTATCTGCTAAGATACTGTTAATGCTTTTTTAATAATGCTACTAGTAATATTGTTCTTTGCTTTCCTGTTAATGCTAGTTAGTAATACTGCTACACTAGTTCTATGTATTGTTTTTTATTCTTGCTTCCCTGTTAATACTAGCTAGTAATGCTACTATATAATAGGGGGTAGCGAAATTTAGACTCTATAACCTCTATATAGTGCTGCCTAGGAACTAATCTTTAATTAAGGTAGAGCTAGTGTAGAGATATAATAATATATAGGTGTTAGTGCTAGTAAGCGCTATATATAACGTTTTGTAGGGGTAGAAGTATAGGAATAGACTTAGAGTAAAGGTTTTTAGAGTTAGATAAAATTTCTATATATATACTACTATCTGCTAAAATACTAGTAAACCTAGCGTAATAACAAACCAAGAGACAGAACATAAACTATAATAATAAAGCTGCTTATTTTTAATTAAACTAGGCAAAAACTACCTAATACTGCTTTCTAGGGCATAAATAGAGTACTGTAGCACCTCCTAGATCTAGTGAATACCTCTAGATAGATTAATAATAACATTAGTTTGTTGTAGGATAAACAAGAGCTACGCTAGCTAAATTGCCTTCTAGTTAGCCTAAGGCAAGACTTAGCTAGCCTATTAAAACTAGCTGTAAGGCTAAAAACATAGTTAGAGATAGCAGCAGGCAAACTGTGTCTAACCTAGAGAGTTATGCCTAGACAACTAGTAAGCTATAATAGATAAATGCAAGCAGTAGGCTTTTCTAATCCTTCTCTTACTAAAAGGCTTAAGTTATAATATAAGATTCTATTCTAGTCCTGTAAAACTAGCTAAGCTGTTTTGTAGATAATTAATGTTTAATGTATAATATATAAGTATGCTTCTATTAGTTAGGGGCCTTTAGAGCTAATAATATAAGGCGTTAAATAAAGTTTTCTAGTAGGTTCTATTACTAGATAATAATCTTATGTAGGGATATAGGATATAGCAGGGATATAGGAAATAAGAGGCCTAAGATATATATTATACTAGGAGAATAACATGCAGGCTATAAATACCTAGTAATAGCAGTAGTTACTTATATACTATACTTTATAAAAAATGTTCTATTACTAAAAAAACTATACTAACTGTTTAATAGAGTTATTTAGTCTAGGTATTACACTATATCCTTTCTTCTCTTTAGGCTACTTATAGGGTTTCTTAATAACATACTCTATATAGTGTTTATTGCTAGTAAAGATTAACTATACATACTAATTTATAGGGCTTTATGTTATATAAGATAGCTCCTAGCGCTATAAACAGATACTATAAGGTAGAGCTATAACTACTTTTTGCTTACCTATACTGTCTTTAAGCATTCTAGTTTTATAGATTGCCTAGAAACTAAGGAATACTACTACTAGGAGTCTAGGAAAACATACTGCAGCTGTTTCTAGCTTTAGATATTAAGAAGCTGCTTTAAAGGGAGCTATACTTACTCTAAGCAGTATACCCTACTAACTAGTTACTTATAATAGCTAACTATATTCTAGATAACTAGCATTATGTTTAGACCTAGTTCTAACTCTTAGTAGGAGCTACTTTTAGCTATGCAGTGAGGAAGGACCTTGCTTGCTCTACTGTATATCCTACCTGTAAGGCTTATATCTAGCTTACAGCTTGTTTTCTGCAAGATAAGATCTAGATATGCTTCTATAGTAATTAAACAGTTACATTTAGGCTGCCTATGCATATATATCTAAAGCAGTATATAGTAGATTAGCCTTTTATAGAAAGCTAAAGCTTAGAGTAACTATGCATAGCTTCCTCTTTAGAAAGACTTACCTAGTCTTTAATTATACTGCATATAGTGTTATAATTTAAGAAAATAACTATATATGCTAACTAGTGCTGTATTTAGGGTTAAAGTAGGTAGCTAGAGCTGTAAATAGACGTTATTAAGTATAGTAACCTCCTTGCTAGCCTATTTATACTATTATTATACTCTAAGTTAGGATTGTAGGTAGTTGCAGTAATAACTAGAGATCTAAGCAGTAGGTTATAGCTGTTTCTAGCTACAAAAAGATTAATAGACAGTATGTATAGAAGAAGAAGCTATATCTCCTAGCTAAAGAACTTATTACCCCTACAGATATATATTTACTAGTCTCTATTATATCTATACCTATAATTATTAAGCTTTGTTATATATACTGTTATAAGCTAGCTAAGCTTACCTTAACTAATAACCTTAAAGACGTAAACATAGTCTAGGTTAGATATAATTTATTTTATTACTTTAATTACACTAAAGTAACTAGGTATATAGAGGTATATAGCTACTAAAGTATATTAGCCTAGGAATAGGTAGATACTGCCTGTATATTAGTCCTATCTTTAACCTCTAAGAATAACATAACAAGGTTAATAGAAATAATAACAATTACTTAATATACCCTACTTTATAGTTGCTGTCTAGTAATAATACTACATTCTATAGGTAATATATTATGCAATAGTTTTTCTAGGAAGGACTTATTAATGCAGTCTGCTACCTTATAGCATACACTAGAACAATCTCCTATAAAAAAGGAAAAAAGAAAAGTAACTATATAAGTAGATTATTCTACTACGTTATAACAAAATCTATTCTACTGTAAAAACTAGATAATTTACTTAGTACACTATATATTAGGTTTTAGCGCCTTTAAACAAGCTATAATATACTTCTCTATCTTGCTTAGTAAGCAATCTAGTGTAGCAGTAGCTGTTCCTGTCTAGTTATAAGCTATATATATAGAGATACTTATCTTAAAAACTGTTATACTATCTGCACTTAGTTTTTAGTAGAGCTAGCATATACTACTTATACAGTTAGGGCTTTTATATTTTTTACTATTACTACTTACTAATAAGAGAGGTTCTTAGATTATCTAGTCTGCACTTTATTTCTAGCCTCCTCTATCCTAAAGACATTCTGCCTACTAACGTTAAACATATAAATTAATATATTATGTCTACCTATACTATTAGTAATAGCGCTATTAGGTATTTTATAGTTTTTAAAAGCCTAGCTTATACTCTAGACAGCCTAATTGTTTCCTATACCCCTGTTACACTATGTCTTATTATTGCAGTCTCTTACTGCTATAAGAGTACTACTATAACTAGCTTTTAGATAGCTAGCTAAAGTAGCGCTATTCCTATTAGCAGCAATATAGTAGGAGATATCTGTAGCGTTAATCTTAACGCTACTGCCTCCTTATGTAGCCTATACAGGCTAATATTATATCTAGGCCTACTGTAGGTTACATTTTTAACTTATACTATACAAGCTATTCTAAAGTTCTGCTAACTAGTTTAGAGTTATATTAGCTTTACCTCTAAGGGTGGGTAGGTAGGTTCCTGCTAGAGCTTATAAATCTATTCACGTCTAGAATACTTTAGCCTTTAGGGATATGTATAGCTCCCTCTAGATATCTATATATTAGGTTAAAGTAGATAACAGCTGAAAACATATAGGCCTCTTTACCTAACTAAACTGCTTTCCTTTTAGCGCTGTTACTAGATTTTTACACTTTATCCTTAGCCCTCTTATTATAGGTATATATTATTGTTTCTAAAGACACACTAGCTATTGTTTTATTTATCTAAAATCGTCTTATAGTAAATATATCTATTATGCTTCTCTAGAGCATTAAACTAACTCCTTATCCTATAACACTATTATATTGCTCCTAGATATAGCACTAATCTAGTATATAGTTATTTACAGTTTTATTATATCTAAAAGTTAATCCTTTATGTTTCTGCAGGACCTCTAGTATCTCTAGTAGATAATAGGGGTTTTTTTTTTTTATGTAATAGTCTAGACCTACTTCTATTTCCCTATCTTCTCTTACTTCACAAAAGGTAGTATTATAACCTAAAGCTAGATCTTACTCCTAGTAGGCGTATAGATCTAGCTAAAAGTAGTACTCTACAACATAATTTATAACTCCTTTAAGGTTATATAGGCCTACACTAGTCTTAATTGTAGACTATAACCTAGGCTAAGCCCCCCTAGGGCTAAGAATGTAGTCTATTATTGTCTGCGTCTATATATACCTGCGTCACTTTTAGCTTGTCTATTATTATCTGCATCAGTTTTGTCTACGTCTATATCTGTCTGCTTCTATATATACCTACGTCTATATATGCCTGCGCCTATATATGCCTGCGTTACTTTTAGCTTATCTATTATTGTCTGTGTCAGTTTTGTCTGCGTCTATATCTGTCTGCGTCTATATATGCCTACGTCACTTTTAGCTCGCCTATATATGCCTGTATCTATATCTGCCTGCGTCACATTTAGCTTGTCTATTATTGTCTGCGTCAGTTTTGTCTGCGTCTATATTTGCCTAAGTCTATTTCTGTCTGCGTCTGTATTTGCCTGTGTGTCACAGGATCGTCCTTTTTCTTAGAAAGGAAACAATGTTCTAGCTATTTAGACGTCCGTCGCTGTTAGAACTAAATGGTGCAGGTGCATCTTACTATTTGCTTAGTCCGCATATCACACTCAGCCGGCAACGACGTCCGCATATAGTTGACTGGGGGCTGATGGGTTAGACAACAGACTAACAAACGGTCAAACCTTAGAGTTAGTGCCTGTGCAGTTCCCTGCCAGCCTGTGCACCCTGTCAAGATATCTAAGCCTACAGGCATAAGGCCCTAGCTAAATATTTCCGATCCACTTTAAGCCGTTAAATGCAGTTAGGTTATACTTGTTAGAATCGCAGCCTTTTAGCAACATAGCCATCGAGCTGGACTAACAGACAGATAGTGTGATGTTGTTAGTTTAACGGGCTATCGAAAGTAGATGTCAATATAGCTTAAATCTGGTACTGAATGAAAAGGGCTGTGTTTAAATTAAATATAGGCTCTCTAAGGCAGAGGCCGAGCCAGTTTTCGCAGTTATCCCTTTGCAGCAAAATCACTGCTAACAGAGAGGCTAGCTAGGTCTTAAGTCATGAGCTAGGAGATTAAATACCTCTTAAAAGGGTTTCTGTGCTTAAACTAGGCTTTTGTTTGCCCTCATTCCACTACTAACATTCGATTTATCCTAGGCAATACATTGTATGCCTTACACTAGCTATTAAATAATACCACTAATATTGCAGTGATATTATTTTAATATGTTATATCTTGCTACTAACTATATAGTAAAGTAAGTATCTGTATAGATACCTTAGGGTATCTTATAGATAGAAAAGCTGTTAAACTAAGTATAGTTAAAGTTTGCTTTTAGAAAAGCATACCCTTTCTAGCAATTAGATTCTAAGTCTGCAATTATGCCTTAGTAATAGAGTAGACTATAAGACTATTATGCTTAGGCTAGCAGTACTAAAAGGATTCTAAGGTACTTACATAGCTAAACATGTCTTTTTAAGCCTATTATAACATAACACTAGTCTCTTTATTCCCCTAAATAATAGCCTTACTAGCTACTCTATAATATAAGCATAAAAAGCTCTACTTTTTTGCTGTCTTGCTTTCTGTAACGCTAGAGCAGGGCTATAAGACACTAGATACCTTCTACCCTAGTAGCTATAAATCCCCTTAAGCTATCTTAGATCTATGCTAACTATATTTGTATTAGACAGCAATTATCTTTACCTTAAGAACTTTCTATAATTTTATAAAATGTCTTAATATCTAACTTAGCTAATATGTTAGCTAGTAGAGCACTTACTATATTAAAGATAACAGGCCTATAAACAAGCGTCTGCTGTAGGTAGTTTTAAGCAGGCTAATATCTTAGTAGACACCTAAAGAACTAACTATTAATGTCTAACTAATAGCTTGCTAAAAATAGATACTTAGTTCACTATTTCAGACATATAACAGCTTATGCTGTTATCTAAAGCATTTGAAATTGCTAGTCTATTAGTATAATGTAATAGAGATCTAACAGCAGGGTACTTAAGGCAAGTCATATAGGCCTGCCTTAGGTCTGCTTAATGACTGATTAAAACTAGCTACCTAGCAGACCTTAAGGCACCTAATGTATAACTACGTTTTTTACCTATATAAGCATAACTGCAAGTAACGCTTTGCTATAGGGGACTCTACTAGGCAGAGGAAGTGTTAGGCATAGGAATAAATAAGTATATATAGGAGCGCTTAGAAGGATAATAAAGTAGTTTATCTCCTTTCTATTACTCTTTTTAGTATAATTACTGAATTTATGTTTCTAATAGCTATCTCTATAGCAGATATTAATAGCAGTTACTAGTCCTACTATATGTAATATATACACTTAGCAGGTAGCACTTAACATAACATAGTCCTAGCTAGCAGCCTATAAAATGTAAGGCATATCCTGCATGCTTATACGTTAAACTTAGCTTTACCCTACCCTTATAACTTAGCGTTAGACTAGTAAAGATCTAAATGTTATCCTAATCTTTTAATCTATAAGGAACATATAATTCTATTATGTTAATAATATTTATATATTCTTAGATAAGACTGCTTTCTAAAAGGAGTGTCTTTAAGAGGCCTTAGAATAAATGTTAATATATTTAGCGACTTAGTTGTAATTATAGTGTATACCCTAGTTTAGTCTATCTAGTTATAAGTAACTATTATCTAACTAGTTATAAACACTTCTGCTAGCCTTATAGACTTTATTCTAAGAAGGGATCTATATAATTATGTTAATAACTACTATTCTTCTTGTAATTTACGCTTGTGAATGCTATGCAGCTAAGTTAGCATTAGTGTTTGTAGCTAATATTTATAGACATACTGTTAACAGATAGAAATGTATTTATTAACCTAGTAGAGGTAGTAGCAGCCCTAGAGTATTGTCTTTATAGGAAACTACTTTATTATATATATAGTAACCTTATTATGCCTTTAGTGTTCTATAGTCTTAATAAGGCTATAGTAAGCTTTAATAGATAGTGCTGCTATAAGTGTAAGTAAGTAAAAGTAAAGCCTCCTTTCTATCCTTTATATTTAACACCCTCTTTAAAGACTTCTCTATAGCCTTTACGTATAGTGATTAATTATAGAGAAAGGACCTAGTGCTGCCTTATTCCTATATAAAATATATTTTAGAAATAGAAAACTAATGCAGGAACTTAGCCCCTTAAAGGTTAATCTAGGGCTAATTATACTGCATTTTGACTGCTCTGCTCCTAGCTATATACACTCCTTCCTTTTCTTCTATTACTTAGAATATCTACTCTACCTAAAAAATAGGGTAGCTGCATTATCTTACCTCTTATTTATTAATCTAGTTATATCCTTTATAAAAGACCTAGCCTTAGCTAGTCTTGCTATTACCCCTAAGTAGCTAACAATAGAGCGCTAATAGTTTTCTATAAGTCTGCTAGCAGCTTCCTAAATATTTGCTTCTAGCTCCTACAATATATTAGGAGATCTAACCTAAGCAACCTATAAGTAAATATTGCTATTAGGCTTTGTCTTATAAGACATGACTTTAAAAACATGCTATAACTCCCTATCTACTATTACACTTTCCTGTCTACCCTTTACATAGCTCTAGTAGGTAAATAAGGTTAGTGTAGTATCTTTCTAGAGATTACTCTTAGGCTCCTAGGTCTCTTTATCTCCCTCCTAATAGACATTAATCTTAAAAAGAGTGTTATAGGTAGGGTTATAGTAATGCCTAATTAGCTCCTTAATTATAAAGTAATTAGTCTATAAGTTAGCTATAGCTTTTGTAATACTATACTTAGCCTCTTTAGTAACTATTAATAAGTTAATATTAAAGTATACTTTAATTAAATAATGTATTATACCTAGCAGTATATCCTCCTAAAAGACAGTAGTAGCTTTAGGCTTAGGGGTAGAGCTATCTAATTCCTCTAAACAGTTTGTCTTAGCTACTAGGGCATTAGCAGCAGCTGTTAATACATTAAGTATTTAGGCAGACAGGCATGCTGTATTTAGATTAGGGAGGATATAAGTAATATGTATTGTGGAGGAGAATCTATGTTTTATGTGTAAGAGGATAAGAAGCATTAGATATAGGGCGTTAGATAAAGTAAATAAAACAGGCAGCTAGCTAAGCTATTTATTAGGTTAAGTAGCTGTCTAACTAGGCCTTCTGCTAATAGGGATCTAGTGTATCCCTGAAAATAGGCTGCTTTTTAGGGTGAAGCTTAAAGTTTAGTGTAGGGGGGGGGGGGCACAGCCTAATCAGGAGTATTAGTTTACTCTTGCAATAGAATTACTTATCTTATAACACTAATTTCCTGCTAAACATAGTATAGCAAACATACTTATAGCTATAGTGTTAATATCCTGTCTTGCTGCTATAGAGTAAGCATAGATTAAACACGCAATTTAGTAGCGCAGCCTCTATATCTGTTATTTAGCTAAGCTCTAGAGTTCAGTGCCTAGTGCTTATTGGCGCCCTAGCTAGTATCTCGGTTGAATGTAGGGCCATCCGTTCCAAGCAGGACTAGTAGAGTTTAGAAAGTCGAAGCTTATAGGCCTAAGCTTGATCTCCTGAGCCCTATACCGGCGCACCGGATCCTTCACAGACATAACTACGCGATCTACTATTTTCTAAAGCATAGGATGTCTAGGTGCTGAGGCAATTGTCTACTAGGCAAACTGCTACAGATAAGGTAAGTCTTCCTATTGCCTACTATCATGCTGGTTATACTTAGTGCCTATGACTAGGCAGGTGTTGTCTTGCAGATAGAATAGAGTCTATGAGTTAGTGGGTTTAAGGGCTACAGTGTTAGTCTTAGTGTAGATCCTACCTTCAGCTTTAAGCAGAAGATATTAAAGGAAATTAGATCTTATACTAACGTTGTGTAGGTTGTTGTATGTGCAGAAAATGTTAGAGGTATTACTGAAGTGCTATTTAAGGAACTTATAACCTCTCTTTCTGTCTACTAGCGTATAGTAATGTCTTAGTTTACATTATAGCGTAGACTTTCCTTCTAGGCACTGAAGAGTTACTGCGCAGTTTTGTGTAGAGAGAGGAAATTAACGTGCTACGTGCGTGTGTTCTCTAACTCTATTTTGTGTATATAGTCCTACTTACCTCTGATTTTAAGTGGCATGATCTGCTAGGTATAGGAGGTTATGAGATGCTCTGGTTGTATTAGATACTACCTAAACAATGCATGCTTAGGAGATCACAAGCTTATTGATTAACTAAGTATCTTACAGGAGCTTGCACCTAGGCAGGCGTTATTAGATCTATTGCTTAGTTATTATGCAGTTAGGGGATAGTAGTAGAGAAGATAACAGTAATAAAGATAGTTAGTTATAAGTATACTCTATTACAACTAGCATTAGCCTCTAGTTTTTAAATTTAGAGATTAAATATATTGTAGCTATTTATGGATTTACCTGTTAGACAGGAACGTTATAAACATAGGACCCCTACTATAACTAGAAATAGTTATGTTAGAAGAGTTTCTAGATTATAAACCTAATATCTATTTTAGTTATAACTCTAATGTGCTGTGTGGGTATAGTAATACTTAGAGAACTAAATACTGTGTTGTTTGCAGCTATGCAGTGTGTAACTAGGTCTAGAATCAGCTTCTGCTTTTTTAATATTAGAATAAAATTTATTGCTATAGCTAATAGGCCCTCTTGCTAACTAGGTATATAGTAAAGCATAGAACTGCTTACTACATAGTTAAAAAAACATCTACAGAAAGCAACAATTAGCTCCTTGCATAATCTAACCTAGTAAGCAGGACAGTTCTTTAGTAGTTTCTAGCTTTCCTAAAGAACTAGTGTTAGCTTCTAGTAAGTACTGCATTCTAACCTTCCTATCTTATATTAGCAAATGCAGCTACAACTAGCTACGCTAAAAGGAACTCTAAATTATAAACTAGAAACTAATTTCAGGCTAGAAGTGTACCTTTAGATCCTAAGTATGCGTGTGTATGTCTGTTCTTAGAGCTTTATAGGTTGTAAGCTAACACCTACTCACTCACCCTTATTATTAAGCACCTTAGCTTTATAGTTTGTCTAGGAGAGGCTTAATCACTACAGCTACGTGAACTTTAAAGAGCATATTAGACTATTTCTGCCTGTTTAACAACTTCCTATAAGAAAAGCCACATTCTCTTTAAACTACAACACTAACCTATCTTTTACTACCTATCTTTTAAGTTATAACTAGCGCCTACTGTACTATATTTCACTTTCTGCATACACTAACTATCTACTTATAGCTCTAATCACTATCTACTATAGAAAGACAATTAGTTAACTAAAGCAGCAGCAATAATAACATATCTATAACTAAGTAGTAAGTAGAATGTATCTAAAGTTATAGCGTTCTTTGTAATGTAATCTACTACTATATAGTTTAGAAACTAACCTAGGAATCTAAAGATAAACTTTAACATATACTACCTAATATTATCGCTTAGAACACTTACTATCACTATCCTAAATTTAGAAGAAGACTGTTAAATAAGTATAACCCTACTCTAGAGCACTAGTTAGGGAAGGTTATTAGGAGAAAAGAGGTAGATAGCCTAGCTTACTACAAGATCTAGTAGGAAGCAACTATAGAGCTAGAAGGCAATCTAGAGAATGCAAAAGGCCTTGTAAGGAAATATTAGGATACATTCTACAAAGCCTAGCAAAGCCTAGGGGATGCGTAGGAGCGCGAACTATATAAAGGTAGTAATCAGTCACTTTCAAGTCAAAGCCTACATAAATAGGGCGTCCACTCTTGACTGTAAAGAACTAAAAGGAACCCCCTGTGATTGTATTCAGCAGTAAGCTTATACCACGCCCTCTTCAGCACACTCACCAGATCTCTAGATACCTTCTATATAGTGCCACGACTTGCGCAATTTAACTACGTAGGGAACTTTACGTAGGGAAATTTACGTAGGGAAATTTACGTAGGAAACTTTACGTACGTTCTTAGATGCACTTATGTTATTTCTTAGTTTGTCTTGTGATGAACTGTTGTTGTCCTGAATTACTAAGTTATAATTATGACTAAAACCTGTAGGGACTGTTGAGAGGAACTATGTATGTTTCAAGGTCCTTTAGTTACGTATGACGAACCTGTTTTAAAGCAACATCTACCTCTTCCATATACCTCTTCATCTAGCTGTTGCTCTCGGTCTGTGGCGACGCCCTTGCTTCAGCAGCCCGTCCGGTTATGTCCTCTGCTGCAGTCATTACCAGCGCCAGCAGCAGAGCAAGAACGTCTTCCCTTATGCTTGCATTACTATCGTCAGATGCTTGACTATACGTCTCCTGTAGGGAATCCCTAAAGCGAATATTCAGAAAGATTCTGGCAGGCTTGTGGAAAACTATTGGCGCTCTGTCGGTGGCCGCTCGGGAGCAATGAAGAGACCAGCCGAGGCTGAGTCTTTTGTGGGGGATGCGACTGGATTGGTGAACAAGAGGCGCAAGAGTGTGTAGCTACGCTATTTGCCAGGCAGATATAACTTTGCAAAGGGATAAAAGAAACAGAAGGATTAAACATAGCTAGGAGTTGCTGAAAGGCGAAATGACTAGCCCTATATTAATGTTTGAGAGGCTGAGTTCTTGCGTCAGTATTCTGTTCCCAAACCGCATCTTGCTTAGGAAGATAGTAGTACTAAGTTCTTTTGCTGAGATTAATCACTATACTAAAGGTTATACAGTAGATAAGCCTTTAAAGAGGTTGTTGAACAGAAAGGAATCCTTTATTTCACTTACCTACACCTCCCTACCCTTATGTTTTGTGGAAGCAACTTACAGCAGAAATATCTGTTAAAGCTTGCTACAGCCTTGTTAAGAGTGTTTAAATTTATTGCGTATAAAGGTCGCTATAGGTATAATAAACTAGGTTTCTACAAAGACAATGCCCTAGGCTAGATACTACTACTGCTAGGTTAATTAGTGCTTAAGTATCTATTAATAGTGTGTCTTCTAATGTTAACAGCTAACATTAATGTAAATTTAATAACATATTACATAAGCTTAGAATTATAAGAGGAACAGTAGTTTTTAACGTATATAAATCCTGTTTTGAAATAAAGTCTAATAAGCTAGCTAAAGTGTTAGCAACTAGTTATACAACAGTTAACTATAGCCTTATAAACTAGAACAGAGCATGCACTACAATTACATTTAAGTCACTTAACGTATTAACATTCTGTCTAGAGACCTCTAAAATATGCACCTCTTAGAAAGCAGTCTTATTTTAAGACTACATAAGAATTATAAACTAGACAGAATTAGATATTCCTTATAGACTAAAAGATAAGGAATATGTTTAGATCTCTGCTACTCTAAGACTAAGTGACAGGGGGTAGGATTTAGCTAAGTTTAAGTAAGAAGAACTTAGGATATAGATTAATATTTTAGGCTGCTAGCTAGGACTATTCTATGTTAATTGCTGCCTGCTGAATAAGCATGCTACATACAGTAGGCCTAGCTATTGTCCTCACTATTAGCCACAGAGACAGCTATTAGAGACTTAAAATCAGAAATTCTACAGAAAGAAGTAATAGAAAAGAGACAAACCACTATACTATCTTTCTAAGCGCTCCTTTATTCATTTGTTTCTATTCCTAACATTTCCTCTGCCTAGCAGGAATTCCTATAACAAGACATTAATAGAATTTGTAACCCTTTTTACTGCAGCCTTAACATTTTTAAATCTACTAAAGTAAGGATATGTCTTGAAAGTGTCCTTAGCTAAGGTGCTAGGACTTACTTCTGCTCTTAGTCGCTTATTTTTTGTGCTGTTACTTTTCCCAGTCGTTGCACTCAGTCACTAATTAACCTCAATCAGTCCGCGAAGTTATTACTGTTGTCAGTAAGTATTTTTCTATCTTTCTTGCAGTTATGCTTATATAGGCAAACTTAGCTTTAAATTAGGTGTCTTGCTGTTTGCTAGGTAACTGATGCCTAGTCAGTAATTAACTAGAGGTAGGGTAGGGGCTTAAGACTTGCCTTGTGTACCTTGTTAGATCTTTAAAGTATTGTATCAATAGACCATTGATTCTAAATAGGTTAGGCGACAGGGTAAGCTGTTGTTTGCTAGAAACAGTGAACTAAGTATCTGCAGTTGGCAAGCTGCTGGCGAGACCTTGATTGCTGGTTTCCCGGGCATCTAACGGGATTTCGGCCTGCTAAGAATGAACTGCAGTGGATGGCTGTCCTTAGGCCTGTAGCATTTGATATGACTAGTAATCCGCCAGCAGACGCATTAGCTAGGATGTATGTTAGGATATCTTAGTCCTAAAGCTAATGGCTAAGAAGTGAAATTATGGAAAGCTGTAGGGGCAAAGATGATTTCTGTCTAATGCAGACACAGTTAGCACAGATTCAAGACAGCTTAAGAGCATTTATAGCTATTAGGCTGGAGGGTGTCTTGTGTCTTGCAGCCCTAATCTGGCGTTAAGGAAAGCAAGACAGCAAAGTGGTAGGGTTGTTTGTGCTTGCATTATGGAGTAACCGGCAGGACATTCGTCTAGCAGGGCAGGAAGGCGAGGTTAGTGTAATGTCGCAACAGGCTTAAAGAAAGTTGCTTGATCGCGCGTTTGACTTGGAATCTAATCGTCGGAGAGGGTATGCTTTCCCAGCAACAAACCTGATACTAGCAACCACATCCTGTTTGACGGCTTTCTATCTATGAGATACCCTAAGGCATCCATACAGGTACTCACTTCACTGCGTGGTTAGTAGCAAGATATAACACATTGAAGCGACGTTGCTGCAATAATGGGGGCGTCTTTTAAAAGTCAGCGTGATGCATGTCGCCTAGTGAGTCGAACTTTAGGGGTGAGATAAAGGCAAACATAGGCCTGGCTCAAGCAGGGAAACTACTTCAAGAGGTACCCAATATCATGGCTCATAACTCGAGACCTAGCTAGCCTCTCTGCTGTCAGTGATCTTGCCGCGGAGGGATAACTGCGAAAACCGGCTCGGAATTTCGACGACTGCTCAGCCTCTGCCTCAGAGGGTCTATGCCTGGTCTGAACCGGGCCCTTATCATTCGAGTTCGGAGTTGAGGCATCCACTTTGAATGGCCCGTTGAACTAACAACATCACACTATCTGTCTGTTAGTCCAGCTCGATGGCAATGTTGCCGAAGCACTGCAATTCCAACAGGTATTATAACCCAACCGTCTTTAATAGCTCAAAAGTGGATCGAAAAAATAGGCCAAGAGCGACTTAGCCAACCAAGGGTGTTTTGCATGCCCAGGACCCTTCAGGCAGGCAAACCCTAGTTCCCAGGCTGCCAGGGTCCCTTGCTTAGAACCAACAACGAGAAGATAGCTCGCGCCATCCTTGATTTAGCCACAGGAAGCCGTGATAATTGGCTTGCTCTAAGTGACGCTAAGCTAGCCTAACTACATACAATACTTGTTGTTCGTTTCTAAGAGTATCTAAGTGAGCTAAGAAGGGCATAGCAGAGTAAGGTTAGGGGTCAAAACGACAAAGACATGAAAGAAACCACCTTGATTTACTGTTGACTAGTAGCACTTCCTGGCTTCTTCATTGTTTGTGCCGCGTCAAGTCGTGTTGACTCCCCAACCCAGACCCTGTCGAACGTTTTGAATCGACGACAACGCCGGCCGTGCCAGACTCTGTTAGATCCTCCGATGTGCTCATTTTCATGCCATTCCCTTTTGTGTATCTGTTGCCACCATCACACCCAACTACAAGAAAGGCCAGACATCACTTCCTTTAGTTCATAGAAACACCGACTTAGAACATTGTAAACAAGACGCTATCGATAAGCTGTCCTGCTCCAACGTGCCCTTGCCATGTTCTTCGTGCGCTCTCAGAGAGCGTTAGTATGAGATTTGTGCTCCTTAAGTAGCCACACTAGCACCGATGCTGATGACAACGAGGCCGCAGGTGGCGCCATGAAGCAGCAACCTAACAGAAGAAATGCAAGCAAGACCCGAGGAACAGTTGTAACTAGCTCTGTTGCTATCTGTGTCCATATATCAAAAACTCGCTGTTTTCTTGTTTAAACACATAAAACATGGCTACAATCACACGTGAATCGATTCAGAACGTTCCCTCTCTTGAATTGACTACTAGACACATCGGGTTATTGCTTGATAGAGCGTGTGGCGAAGAGACTAGACCACGTTATGCAGGCAAACAGCGTAATCTTGTTTCTGATTCAAACCTACCACCACCTGCATTAATCATCTATCTAGATTCATCCAGCAATAACACAATACAAACTATGCTCTGACTGGGTGGAAGGTCTGGTTGAGCGCAGTTCGAAGGTTACTTGTGCCGAACGTCACACCGCTAGATCCAATCACAAACCCCAAAAACGCCGGATCCAGGTTCTCATCTACAGCAAGTGAGCCAAGACCTTGTTCAGCTTTAATCCGTCTTTTCCCACGATGAACGGGGTCATCCCAGTTAAGTCAGAGGCTGCTAGGCCCAGGTGTTTGTCTGAATGCAATGGTGGGAGTGTCCCTCCAGTGCAAGAGGAGAGACGGAATGTGGATTGTTCTGCCCGTTCGCTCTAAGGTAGCGGTTCCGACTGCATAGCACCAGCAGCCATTGCTCTCTCAATCATGAACGCGTATGCTCAGACAAAACGAGGTCAGGTACGGCACTGCTAGTTCTAGCGATCAATTTAAACTTCGCTAGGGCTGCGAAATAATTGCATCCTAAACCAAACAGCTAAGGGCTATCCCCTGACACAAGCGCCAGGATACATGCAGTCCACCGCGTATATCAGACGACAAATGCTGTGTTAGAACCAGGATGTGGCCTTCAGGCGATTAAGCAAGACCAGCATTCTGAATTGCGCACCCCACAGCGAACCCTCCTGACTAGCTCGCGCAATATCTTCTGTTGTTCCGCTATGCCCCTGCGCCTGTAGGCTTGAACATCAAGACAGGGTGCACAGGCTAGCTGAGAACTGCATAGGCACTAACTCCGAGGTTGGACCGTTTGTCAGTCCGTCGCCCAGCCCATCAGCCCCCCCAGTCAATTGTGTGGGGATGTTATTGCTGACTAAGTGTGATGCGCGCGGGCTGAGCGATTAGTAACATACACCATTTCAGTCCAACAACGACAGTTGTCTATAAAGCCAGGGCATCATTTCCATTCCAAGGAACTCCCAAAAAACCCCAACCAACATTGTTCCAGCTAACTGGTATTAGATGCAATTAGCACGCTTGAGACATGCTTCTGCTTTCTGAATCATAGCACGACATCATGCCATCCAAGTCTTGCGCCGTATTAAAGAGCAAAAGCATCCTCCTAGTTGCATGAACAATAGCAGCACTGTACAGACTAAACTTTTGTTCTTATCAGTAACAGACTACATTTTGTCCTTCTCGTCACCACTAATCTGTCTTTTAAGTTCCAAGAGTGACATTATGCATCTATCTCAGCAACGTTCTTAACAGCTTAGCTAATCACAGCGCTCGCATCAAATGTCCTGGAGTTAGGGCTGGCAACGTGGAGTCATTCCAGCCACACACCTAGCCCAAGCTCTCTAACAGCGCAAAGGCCATTCCTGCCAGAGAGTTCCCCTGATATCCTTAGAACGCCTGTGCCATTCCGATAGCCCACAAGGCCAAGACTAAGACCAACACCACCGCAAATATCAGGATTTCAAGTACGCGCTCGCGTGAGAATTTCCATTCACGTTCAATGCCGCAAGAAGGCTGACATTTCTAGCCCTATATTAACGTCTACAGTGTCCCAGTGGCTTCCTGACGTGTGCTTTTGCTATCTCAAAGCTGCTGAAAGTGCTCTTGCTAACATAGAAGAGGAGAACAACAAGCACTTCAAAGCTATTGAATTGCAGTGAGTTAAGCAATCACCCCTTAAATGACGTGGCCTGACACCTTGCGCAGACTTGACGAGTTGGAATCTAAATTGACTACGCTTGCTGTTGCTATTGAAAACACTACAGCCCTGGCGCTATTTTGGGATGGAATGACTGAGTGGGACTAATAGGCGTATTGTCGCAAGGTATGCTACTAGGCGTATATAAGTCACAATTGCAGCTTAGCAATTGTGGATCTACTTTTGACTACAACACGTATTAAAAGTAAAGCATGTGGGACGCGGTATTGCGTTTACAAGGGCTTGTTAAGGAATTTCTAGCGCTAAAGACTTAGATAAAAAAACCTGTCTAACAAAGAAACATCGATTCGCGTGGTGACTTGTGAGGCTGAGACTCCATGTAAACAAACAAGCAGGGCACATGCTGACTTCCAGCCAATTTCTGCTAATCCGCTCTCCGTCAATCCGCTCTCTGCCAAGCCGACAGGTCCTGGTTTTGTTAGTAAGCGTAATTAATTAAGTGTCCCTGCATTTCAAACACCGCTGCATCCCTATTAAAGCCTGAAACTTGTGGGTAATAAGGTTTACGCTGTTACCATACTGTTGGGTCGAACTAGGGGCTTGCGCAGGAGCCCACCCTGCCTATAGTGCTGAAAGAGAAAGCTCAGCCGCAAGAGAGGTAGGTCGCACACTTAGGCTACTAAGGGGTCTTAAAGAGTCTAACGTCCATAGCAATGTTAGAACAAAGGCGGGGAATAGCCATGTCGTTCAACTCCAGATAGGAGGTTCGCTTGCACAACGGCAGGTGCCTCGAGCCGAGCGCGTCTACAGGTACTCGGTCGCAAGCGAAGATTAACGGCTTTTAACTGAGAACTCAAGCCTTGCGGGGATGGAAGTTAATGGAATCACTTTTCCTGGATGACGCAGAACCCTATCAAGTTAGTACTTTATTAGGGGGATTTGTCTTCTCCCGAAATGGCAGGTAACAACACAACACATGTAGTCTTGCATACATCAACAGTCACGTTAGGTCACCCCCAACAAGCCAAGCTGTTTTGACAGCATGTCAAATGGGCTGATCCCTAAACATCGTCACCCTTTGAATCCACCAATGCCAAGGGTACCAAGGCGATCTATGCTATTTTCAGGATGAAGTCAGGCCCCCCGGTTGTGAGAAACCACCGAGAGCTTCACTAGCTCCAGACGATCCTGCTAGTACAGGAAAGTCTTCCCTTGTGTGCTGGCGCCAGCTGCTTATGAAAACGCAGGCGAAAGGGGTCTACCTCGCGCTTGGAAGTTGGCTGTTGGCGCAGCTTTAATAATCTGACAACTTACCGCTTCAAACCTGTTCTGCGGCATGTTTTAGTTTCCCCAAATTACTCATTCACCTCCACCATTATAACCGCCATTCGAATCTCCTTCTTGCTCCTCATAAGCAACCAGTCAAAGAGGAGACTCGAGTTCGCCAGCTCTTTGAGGACCAGTTCCAACAGTAATTTGGGAGCTTTCCTCAACAAACTAGAGATGTGACTGTACTAGCATACCTTAGCAGGGCCTCGCTCCACATCGCTGAATTCGAGGCGGACTTTATCGCACAAGTCACGGTTGAGAGGAAGTCACAGCTGGCAGGCCATACTATTGTAAAGTTAGCGTACAGCACGAGAGAATGCCATAGGATGAGTATCCTCGAAGTCTCAACACGCGATCGCACAATGTTTAGGTACGTAGCAAACTCACCAGAATAGGCCCAGGGTCGCTAATAAGTATCAGGCAACTCAAAGAAAAGGCATAACAACATGAGAGAACCATGAGATAGATTGTGTTGCAAACATTCCCATCTATGGAAAAGAGTCATTCGGAAGCCATCTAGCTGCCTATACCTCTAGAATTAAGCTCTCAGTCATATGTTTCTGTGTCAACAGAAGCCAGGGTCTTTTCTGCTGCAGCATCAACATCACCTATCAGGAAAATCCACGCTAGCAGCAACCGAAATTCAAACACCACCAACTTCCAGCAATTTGATAAGATCATTGATAATACCAACAATGCCAAAGGCTGGAACATGCAATACAAGAACTCGATAAACGGTACAAGATTATTCAAAAACAAGGAAGAAGCAAAGCTACGCTTGATTATCGAACTAAAGCAAAGGGGAGAAGGCTACTACACATATCCCCACTAGCAGACGTGTCAGAAAGGGGGCAACAACGGCAAAGCAGGGCCCAAGATCTTCAGTCGCAACTGCATATTCAGGTACAGCAGGAACCTTCAAAGCTCATCTCTTGCGCTAGAATAAAGTAGGCAGCATCTTCAAAAGCATTACAAGACCAGCTGCTCATACATCAGCAGAATGACAAGCATAAACAGCAATACCCACCATTTAACGAAGGTACAACCGCATCTTTTACAGGATAAAGTTGCAGCTAGATAGTTTTAGAAGGATTTCTAGGTATTGATTTTGATGATAATGATAATGATGTATTTAACGTCTAGGGTAATAGGTATTGATTTTGGTGATGATGATGATGATGATAATGATGTAGTTATTTGGTATTGATCTTGACGTGGGGTGGGGCACTGGAACACATGTAGGTCGGTCCGTATCTGTCAGGTGGGATATAAGGCGTTAGTTACTGCCATGTAACTAACGGCGTCGTTTGTTACGTGACAGTATCCTTCCTCTAATGTGTGACTGAGGGGCACACGAGCCCAATTTTTCAGAGCATCGTACCTACTACAATATATCATTATCCCTTTCTCATCCAATTAGTATGAACATAATAACATTATCTCACGCTACGTTCAAGAGTCAGCGCGTCAACCACACTGACGTCAGCTTCAGAGGACTGTGAGGTGCCACGCCGTTAGCTTCATGCTTGAATGATTTAATGATCAATCTTTAGGATCTTTTAAGGGGATTCCATTGTGTGGCTGTGCCAGTGTGCTGCGAAAGCACACCACAGCAGACACGATTGCTGCAAGAGGCCTGCCTGAAACTTGCTAATATCTCAATAAAAAAATGGAGCAGTCTAGGTTCTTTGTAGAACGCCTCATGCTGAACTGTCCCCTCGCAGATTACTATAAAGACTGTTTAAGCCGCCAAGGCGTAGGCCCTCTAATTCACAGTAGAAGTACAGATCTCTGTGGGGGAATGGCAAAAGAAGTACTAAGGTTCCAATTCGGCGCAATCGCAGGTCGTTTAAGGCTGAGGGCTACAAAAGCAGAGTAGTGCAAGGTCGAGGGTAAAAGGGTCCAGTTAGGCAACAGACCAACGCGATGTTCGTATCACTACCCTGCAAAAGTGGACTTAGACGTAACACAACTAACTAGGTCTATATTGATATGTGAAGTAGGCCACGAAGGAACCCTTCTCAGCGCTTGCATAGTTCATAACTATGGAGCTTTGCGGCGGCCGTTAATAAAAGTAAGATTACCCACTAACCCTATACATATCTTTATAAAGACTCAGCCGTGCACCATCTGTTGGAGGATCATTCGAAGTGAAGCCAGTTGATTTCTGCATGCACGCGCCCTCGAGGAAAAATCCGCCATGCACCATGGCGTATGTTCCCAGTCCCAAAAGTTTAGTAACTATTATCACGCTAACGTGCTAGCGGTTTCATATAGAGGTATGATCACGCGTGACTTTTACAATAGTTCTTCTGTGCAGAGGGAGTCCTGCATGCCCCACACCTCGTGCATTAATCCTATCCTATAGCCGCCAGGCGTCCATGGGGCAACCCTGGTCTTGTCACGCCAGTTGACAGCTGGGTCGTAACATGAAGTGTCCAAGAGGCAGACCTTGCCTTAGCTTTATCGCTAACCAATCGGAAAGCAGTACTAACATCCCCGTACCTTCCACCGACTCACTGGATGCGTTATTTTCTGCAACCTCAGTTGGAATGTATTACTATGCTGGTGGCCTTGATCTTATTTGTGACACCTCATCACATCAGACCACTGCAAGACAACATCATCCCTTCGGTACCAAGTCGTCAGGCACCACGGCGGATGTGGTTGACATCGCCAGCTGAAATACCTATGTTCGACATGGACGGGTCAGAGATAATCGATTCGCGAATGTTCCTTGCCAGCATTCCATGTTCAGGCCAAGGCTTCTTGCTACTTATAGAAGGTGGGAATACAAACGCCATGGCCTAATAAGGCAAGTCGTAAAGTTACTGTTGGTCACTAACACAACAGGCGCTAGAGGTGCAAGTCACGATTTGGCGTTCGAGGCCAAAGGCTAGTGCGAACTGCTCGACCTTTGTATGCACGAGTTACAGACAAATGTAACGCTAGCGAACCGTTGGAGGTTAGAGTGAAAGGCTCGCCTTCTTTGGTGGCCAACAGCAAATATTTACCGTTGCAAGCTGCCGACATGCCCCGTGCGGATACACTGATGCCTATACGCGGCACAGCGGATTACGTGTAAGCCATCGTTTTTGATGCTGCCGCTTCATGCTTCTGCTCACAGGCCTAAAGGCTAAGTATGTTTCAAACTGGAGGTTAGATAGGGTACAAACGCCTTGGTAATGTGGAAACCCGATGTGCTGTCCGGGTAAACAAAAGGGCATATTCTGCCTGCCAAGTGATGAAGTACTTGTTGATCGTCCGGAATAAGGCGGAGTCTGCTCCGCAACGAGCTGGATCCGGGTAGAAAATGGTGAAAGAGATCTCACATTTTGAAGCGCGAAAGTCTTCAGAGCCAAGAATAAGTTCCACCAATGACGTCCAGATCCTCTGCGGTAATTTTACCGGCAGTTTGGATCCAAACAATACGAGCGTTTCAGAGTGAAATCTGCGACATGTCAAGTATTTGACACCAACAGAAACTCATGTTTGGTCAATACAGTGTTACGGGACGTGACAGACGACAGGGATGAAGGGTGGCCTAGACTCCTGTACTTTCAGATGGTGACGTGAGGACATGGAACGGGCACGATGTGTCACTTTTTCAATGGGAACTTTTGGGGCGGTTCGCTGCCAACTGGACTCGTGATCATCGCGCTGATGACTAGAGGTAGTGCGATTAGCCACCTTTAAGGCAGTGGGACATAGAGGAAAGTCGACACGAGTGAGTGAGTAAGTAAAGGTAGGTGCCAAGCAGTTCGCTCATGAATAGATTACTAGCGCCGACTGTGATGGATGCTCAATAATGCATTAGCAGGTGCGTTCTCACTTTCTGTGACCAACATCCATTTCGCAGCTTCGTCACAAACAGTCACCCTCATCCAACATCGGCGCTTCCACTGAGCTACTCATTGGTCAGCGTTTGTGAGCCACTTGGTCCTTGAGAATGCACCTATCTCTTTTGGCGTATATAATATGACAGTCCGCTCCTCAACTGGAATTAAGGAATTCATCATCAGAAAACTTGACCAGCTTTTTTTCTTGACAGTATTGAGTATTCAAAACCTCTAGCAAAGACAACGATCCTACCAAGAATCCATTCTTCTAGGAATCAGGAAATATTTGAAGGTTTGAAGTTTATATTCCCTGCAAGCGACCTCTCGCTAATGCAAATACTCCAGACTTGCATAACTATGGGCTGCCCTGATTGTGGACAAGCGAAGCAGAAAGCTACACTTACTGTGAGCTGCACCCAATGCAACAAAAAGGGCTGGATCATACCAGTCGGAGCGAGCCATTGCGGGACCTGCGGCGGCTCCGGGACTCGGGCTCGGGATAGCAACAAAGACTGCATGGACTGCAAAGGAACAGGATATGCTTTAGCCACCTGTGAATACTGCACCAACGGCAAGCGTGCATGGACATGCCAGGACGAATATCATGGGTGATGAATGGTTAGGTTGGCAGTCCACCTCTCAGTCTTCCCAATACAGGATCTGTTCAGCCATCAAATTCATTGCGCCTCTTCAATATAGTTTTGTCTCTTGCACCTACTATCATGGAACCAGATCGTAAGATAGATTGTGAAGGTATAGATACTGGACAATGTGATATATGACTCTCTAAATTCTCGCATTCACCCACACTCTTGCCTACAAATTCTAGAATATCTTCGTTAACCCACCCACCCCACTTACGCAAAACCCCCACTTCCGCAAATGCCGAAAATGCCGCTTCTATCCCCTTCCATCAACATCACCAACTTTTTCAAACTATCACAACATTATCCATTTGCATCCAAACAACGCCATTTTTTCAGAATACCTCTATCATCCCACTATGAAGCAATATACCGAATTTGAGCTCCAACGGGCGCTTCATGATATAGGAGATGGGCGCCCTATCAGCGAGGCTGCCCGTCAATGGGGTATCCCATACCATACCCTTTACTATCGGTTGAAAAGGGGTAGGCAAAGCAGAAATGCTGCCTTTGCTGATATGCAGCGTTTAACCCAGTCCCAGGAGGATAATCTGGTTGCCTATATATCAACCCAAGAAGCTCTTGGCTATCCCTTTTCTCATGGGCAAGTGAAGGGACTGGCAGAGCGTATGATGGGTGATGGGCAGCGACCTCTAGGGAGGAAGTGGATGGGGCGATTCCTACGGCGAAACCCATCTATCCGATCCAAGAGATCTAGGGCGATGGATGCCAGGCGCTGGCGAGCCCATGATCCAGAGGTTATCCAGAAATTCATCGATCGTCTGGATATCTCTGAGGTTAAGGGTATCCATCCATCCAACCGCTGGAATATGGATGAGACTGGCATCATGGAGGGGGAGGGCACTAATGGGCTGGTGCTGGGCTCTGCCGCATCCAGATATATCCAGAAAAAACAGCCTGGATCAAGGGCTTGGATCTCACTGCTTGAATGTGTATCTGTTGATGGGCGATCCCTACCCCCATTGGTGATATATAAGGGCAAGTCCCTCCAGGCTCAGTGGTTCCCATCCAACCTATCTAGATATAATAGGTGGCACTTTACATACTCTGATAATGGCTGGACGACTGACCAGACTGCCCTTGAATGGCTAGAGAAGGTCTTCATCCCATATACCCAACCTATCCAGCCAGAGGAGGCCAGACTATTAGTTCTAGATGGGTATCACAGCCATATAACTACTGACTTTATGTGGAAATGCTGGCAGCATCACATATGGCTGTTATATCTACCGCCGCACTCCTCTGCAGTCCTCCAACCTCTAGATGTGGCTGTCTATAGTCCCTTGAAGAATGCCTATCCCATCAAGTGCCAAAAAACCCCATTTTCGCCAAGAGCGGGGTAGAGCCAGTCAGAGGCTGTAGACGTATCTAAGATAACCAATCATTTCAACAGTTAGAAGGTACCAATATTCTCTATTATTTCTGACTATGCTAGAGGTACCAGCAGTCTCAGTTAACGAGTTTTCCGTACCCTAACGAGGCTATTCCTAGATATTAGCCCTAGTACCTAGCGACGCTGTAATGCTTCCTTATTGCTACAATAGGAGTAAGGCGAATTAACACCACGTGACCCTCGACGATGGTCCTCCCATGGAATAGCTGTATTCCTTTTATCTGAACCCCTCTAGAGCTGTGAATGCTAGCAAGCTTTTGATAATAATCTAAACTGTTGAATAAGCTAGGCTGTAAGCAATCTTCGCTATTAGTATTAGCTTTTGACCTTTGCTACTTCAGGGTGCCCTAGTATTAGAGAAAGAAGCTACTTATAACAACTACCTTAAGCAAGAAGTTAAAGGCAATTAACTGCTAACCTCCTTGACGAATAGGGCAGTTATACTGATAATATAACCTTATCTAGTCACTTGTATCAACCCTATTTATATTATGATTGTATTAGTCAATAGCCTCTAGCACTAGAAGGTCCTTCCAGACGTTAGGGCTGAATACCTGCTAGGTAGCCTGTTTTGCAGCAGAGTTACTAGCCGGTTAGCGCCGGCTCTAGATAACCTCTTAGCCATCTTAGTATACGGTTGTAAGAAAGAGGACAAGGGCATTGTCTTTCCATGTGAATTAGTTAATCTAAGAATACTTAGTATAGAGATACCTATAGAAATAAGTCTATAATATTTACTATACTATCTAAAGTAGGGATACAGTGTATCTAGCCCTATAGGATACTACAGCTATTATTCTCTTTCTCAGTAACAAGAAGCTTATCTATCCTGCTATTCTTCTAGCATATACTAGAAGCTCTAATGTCTTGCCTCTGTAAAGTCTAGAGGAGCTATATAGAGGTAAAGAGATTATCTAGAAAGAGGTAGTATGCAGCAGCCAGAAGCAAGGTAATAAGGGTAGTTATTACCTGCTAGGTTAGCGTCAAAAGCGCATCTTTTCCGACCTCACCCAGCCAGTCTAGGCTAGGTTGCAGATCAGCCTGCAGGACTAGTCCATACAGGCCCTTCCCATGTACGTGCCACAACCACCAGAGGCAATACCCCTTTTAGGCTAATACCTATACCTTAAAGCTGGTTAGGATTGGCTTTGTTGGTATTGTTGTTGTCTCTAGAGACCAGCCTGTAAACCAGACCATAGCCTCATCAACAGTAAGATCGGAGCCAGCCATAAAGAAGGAGTCTCTAGTTTCCTAGATGTAGACCGACTACTTGTTAACCTTCTGGTATACAGCCAGCATCAGGCTTTCTCCAGGCTGGCTCTGTTAGTTAGCTGAAGGGTTAAAGATACAGAGCCGACAGAGCAGTATCTGGAACCAGTTCCAGGAGATAAAGCGAGTAAACGGATAAGTTAGGTCCTCTTTCTCCTGCTGAGTTAACTAATATCTTGAGATTTGAGATTCAGGGTGTAACCCTATATAAATAAAAATCCCTAAGAAGAGGTATATCTCAGCTGTAGAAGTATCCCTCCAATGATGCATCTAAGAGTTTAGTAATTAGGTGCCTTCTCCAGACAGTACTCCAGTATTCGTCTAAGAAACCCACTAGTCAACAAGATCTGAGGGTATATACTAGAGGAAAAGCTTAAGCAGAGTATCTAGAAGCTGCTGTATCTCCGAGGCCAGGCCAGCACGTTGAACGGGCAAAAGGATCCTGGCCGGCCCCGGTAGAGCTGGAGGTTCGTTAGGCTAGACAGTGCTGTTATCGCACCGCTCTGGCGTACAGTCGTCGGCACAAGCAACAGCAAGGTCTTCCGGAAGGACTTCAACAACAGTAGTGCTCCGTACCAAGCCAGCCAAAGCTCCGGAGTTTCCGGAGACCCCAGAAGCGTCGGATTCACTCGAAGGCATCGTAACATTAATGAGAATGTTGATTTTAGTGGTCAAGTAGGCTAAAAAAAACATTAGGGCAAATGTTGCGTCACGTACTCAACTAAGTGCGGAGTAAGTGTGGATCTATATATAGGGCAGTCGAAAATAGGGTTTTTTAGCACTTAATGGGATACCATACGCAACCCTTCGACATCGATTCCACGGCAGGCAGAGCAAAAATCCTACCTATATTCATATGCAGCATTTATCCCAGGTCCAGGAGGATAAACTGGCTGCTTTTATATTAACCTAAGAAGCCCTTGGCAGCCCTCTTACTCATCAACAAGTAAAAGGACTGGCAGAGCGTATGAGGGGTATGTTACAACCCAACAAGTTACAGGCTATATAGCCCCACCCAACAAGGCAGGATACAGGCAGCACAGCATTTGTATGACTTAACTTAATTCCTACTCGGTTTTAGCCGCTTTAGTCAGCAGCTATGCCTGGATAGTGGGGTTTAGCTAACAGCTGACGCGCTCTAGGTATTAATCCGTCGCGCCCCACTTCGCCAATGCAAAACATCGACTAGCTGTCTCTAAATTTCCTACTTTGTTCTCTAACCTTATCTACTACCCCTAGCAGCCACTAAGTGTAGTTTGCAGCTACTAAGTGTAGTTTGCAGTTCTCTACTAATATATATGTGTGTCTAGGCTCTGTTAAGGTATTATGCCTTATATAATAGTTCTGTTTACCTACAGTCTCCCCCTAATGCTTAGCTTTATCTAGGTTATAACTTAATCCTATATTGCCTAAGGATCTTAGTCTGTTCTATAAACCTAATTACCTTAGTAGCTGTTTTGCGCTTGTTTAGTATAACCTAGAGATTATGTTGTCCTAGAAGGGCTCTAAGTTCCTAATGTTAGAGCTGTTAATACTTACAGTATTACAGCAGGATATATAATACTGTTTATTATCCTTCCTAGTATAGGCAGTTAGCGTTAGTAATGCCTAGTACTCTTTAGCTAAAGAGGAAATCCTAGAGTCTAATCTTTTTAGTATGTATCTAGACTAGAAGCATGCTCTATTATTTACTAAGCCCTTTATAAGCTTAAAGGACCTTCTTTATTAGCTTTAGCATGAGACAGAATAACGTTCTTCCTTATGTCTTAGCTTGCTAGTTAGTTTGCTATTTTTAGTGTAACTGCTTATGTAACTAGGTCTTAATTATAGACCTAAGCTTAAATAGGGCTCTTAGCTTGTCTGCCTTAGTACCTATCTGTCTGTTCTGTCTCTATCCTATAGCTTCTTTAGCTGTAGCGTCTACTGCTTTATTGCCTTAGATGCTAATGTAGGTAGGGACCTATTAGAGCTTAACGTTAAGTCCTTGTTCACAGAGGGCTTATGTCTTGTCTGTAATAATCTTAAGTAGATATACACTAGACTTCCCTTTTAGTTTAGCTAATGACCTGATTGCAGCTTAGTTGTTAGTATAGATAAAGACTTTACTCCTGTAGTTTCTGTTTTCCTTATCTGCCTAGGCTATTTCAAGCGCTAGGATAATCCCTTGTAACTCTCCTGTATAGACTGTTAATGTTATGTTATTGCCTATATATAATTTTCTAGTTTGCTCTGTAGTTATGCAGACTGTAGCAGCTCTAACTTAGCTGTTAATGCTGCTGCTATTAGTATAGATATAGACTGCATTAGTGCTCTGTTCTAGATATTGTTAGTATGCCTTTTTAGCCTGCTCTGCTCCTCTAGCAATAAGGATACGCAGGCCCTGCCACTATAGGGGTATAATAAAGAGTAGTATATACTTAGTCTCCTTATTAGTTACCTCTTGTCTATTAAGCAGTTGTTTTATTATTCTTTATCTTAGGCTCCTTTTTGTTCCTCTACGTGCAGGGGCTTTAGCTATACCTACCCTGCTAACAGTGTTAATATTATGTTTCTATATCTGTTGTTTAACTAGCAGGAGATATATCTCTACGTCTAGCGCTAGAAATAAGGTTGCTTTATACGCCCTGCTTATTGCTCTAGCTGCTCTAGCTTAGAGTCTTTATAATCTGTAAAGTGTCCTTTTAGTATACCCCTTCTCTCCCTATCTACTGTTTAACTATAGTAAGTATATATACATTATCTGTGGTATAGTGACTCCCTTATAGATTGTTCTTATCTCTCTAGTCCTTACGCCCTATATAGAGTTACCTAGGCTGCTAAGTGCTGTGATAGTGTTAGTTACCTTGCGTTCTGTCTTGTTAATATGCTGCTTCTACTTAAGGGATAAGTCTATAATAAGGCTAAGGTATTTATAGGTTGTCTTAGGCCTAATTTCTCCCTATTAGCTCTGAAGTGTTATGTCTATATTAATTCTAGTTTTTGCTTGTGTGAAGTAGGTAAGCTAGAACTTTTTAGGTATAAAGATAGATACATAAGTGAAGGCCTACCCTTTAGCCTTCTAGAGCGCTTCTTAGAGTTTCTAGTAGGTATCCTTAGTGTTATCCCCTACTGCTAGGATTGCTATGTTATTAATGAAGCTAGTAGCTGTTATGCCTTTAGCTTTGTTATAGCTGTCTAGGAGGTCTGCATTATAGAAGAGATAGAGTATAGGGGATAGGGGTGATCCTTAGGGGATGCTAGTGTTAATTCTGTATACTTTAGATTAAAATCTATCTACGTAGATCTCTGTTTCTTGTAATTTAAGGAAGCTTGTAATCTATTATACTATTGCTTTATCTATTTATCTTTTTCTTAGGTTATGCAGGAGTTAGTAATATAAAACATTATTAAAGGCACCTAACATATCTAGGAGGAGTAAGCTTGCTACCTTTCCCTTTCCTAGACCCTAGGCATTATATATCTAGTTAACTATTTAGCGTAATGTATATTCTATAGATTATTTTTTTCTTCTTCCTACATAGCTTTCTAGTAGTAATCTATATACTTAAGTAAGGTAGCTTAGTCTTTTTATAATAATAGCATCTATAATCTTACTAATTATGTTTAGGAGGGCTATTAGTCTGTATGCTTTAGGTACTATATAGTTATCTTTGCCTAGCTTCCTTAGCACTACTGTAGTAGACTTTCTGAAGTATTGCAGGCAGTGTTTAATTTAGAGGCTTTAATTAAATATATAGGTAAGGTGTAGTGTAATCTACTGTCTTACTATCTAAAGTGCCTTGTTAGTAATGCTATTAAGGCCTAGAGCCTTTAGCAGCACTGCTTCTTAAATAGCCTCTTCTACTTTGCTTTCTGATATTAGCAGTAAGATAATTTAGTTACTGTATAATGCGTTGTTAATATCTTTAAGGTTTGCCTCTAGCTGTAGAGGGAAGAAGGTTTCCTTAAATAGCGCCGCTTTTTCTCTAGGGGTAGTTGCAACCTAAGTTATGTTAGGTTTCTTGATTTCTGGTGTGACGGTTGGTAACTAATCCTGTCTGTTCCAGGCCTATTTAGCGATTCTCTAGAGCGATGCGGGAGAGCTAGCTGCTGTTTCCACTGCCTTGCGATAGGCTTGTTATAGTGCTTTCTGTATAACACAGCCTTTTCTATTTCTTGCCTCCCTATACGTTTCCTAGCTTTCTTCTGTCTGCTGCTTGCTGTACACCCTGCAGAGTTGTTTTGCTTCAGCCAAAATATTCATGTATTCCTTAGTCTAGCCTGGCATAGCATTTATATAGACAAGGCATATAGGCAGGACAGGTAACTCCTTAGGAACAGAAGAACTAGGGAAGGTTATGTAAAGATAAGAAGGACTAATAACTAATAAGCAGTCTATAATTAAGGACTAACACTTTTACATAACTTTGCGAACTTTCTCTTTATAAGGTATCTACTGTTAGTAGCTATTAAGATCATAGAGGGCTCCAGCCCACTGCACTATCATTTCTCACTATTAGCCCACGCAAGCTGAATTTCACTATTATAGCTGTCTCTCTAGACGCAGGGCTATTAGTTACCGTTTATAGGGACGCTAGTATATCTTAATGGTCTAGATATGTCTAGAAACTAACTGCAAAGGTCAGAGTAGTTAAGCAAGTTAGCTACTAAGACAATGCAGAGCTTAAAGACAAGATTAATAAGCTCTTAAACCTTATCTAGGATCTCCTATAATAGGACGCTAAAAGGGAACAGTTCCTAAAAGACTGTTTAATAAAGATTAAATCCTTAGAGAAAGAGCTTTAGGAAGAGAAGCAGTATTTAGACTAGCACTAATATAGTCTAGTAAGGTCTATATATACTGTTAGCATAAGACCTAGCAAATCTGCCCTAAGTTTCTAAGGGTATCTCTTACACATAGCCTAGAACTAGCTACCTTAAGTTTAGTCCTATGTAATAGTGGCAAGCTAGCCGCTTACTAGAAAACTGTATAAACTAACGCTAGCAAAACAAGCTGCAAACTAGGCGGCTTTAAAAGACCTTTGTATCTTCATATGTCTGCTACCTAAAAGCCTGCTCCACAACAAGAGAGCCTACAATATATATATCTTTATTTAAGAAAAGCTAAGTCCTTAAGCTTAAGAAGCCCTTAAGGGGATTAACTATATTAAGATAGGATTAGTACTCCTACTATTATTAGTAGACAGGGTAAAAGTCCTGCTAGAGAATAGAGAATAGATTACTACCTTTCTCTAGGTATAGGCAGTTAAGTAGCGTAACACCTAGATCTAGGCCTATATTATAAACATCCCTTATACTAGATACTGCCTGCTTACTAACACTAAACTAGAAATTATAACTAAGGAGCTCCTTAAAGAGATCTAGGCTATAACAAAACTTAAGCCTAAAAAAGCATACTTTTCTAGAAAAGATAAAGCTAAAAGGCTAAGTATAGTAATAGCCTAGTTTAAGGTAGAAGCAGTAAGGTAACTACTAAGGCGCCTCTATTTAATAGGGGCTAGCGTTTTTATTAACCTATAGTTTCTAAAGGAGAAGAGGTCTCCCTAATACTACTGCTGCAGTAGCTTTTACAATAAACAAATATATACTAGAAGGAAGAGATACCTTAAGTATAGCTCTCCTTCCCATATAACTAAACAACACTAGGTACCTTATAGAGGCACTAAAGGCTACAATAGCTGCAACTACCCCTTTAAGTATCTGTTATGTAATAGGCCCTATGCTGCCTTTAATGTAACTTACCTTATTAAACTAAATGTAGTAAGGGGTGTAGTCTAGAGGAGGAATAAGGTATAGCTACAGGCTATCTATGCTAAGGGAGAGAGATTATAGAGATTTATAACCTAGCAGTCGCATCAATAACCCTAAGAAGGAGGAGAAGAGATAGACTGTAACTAAGCTAATAAGAGATATTAGGAGAATGCAGCCCTCTAGAGTCCTGCAGATTATGCAGGTAAATATAGCTAGGTAACTACTTACACACAAAACAGCACTAAACCTAGCCTATACAGCCTATATTAACATACTACTACTATAAGAGCCTGCTATCTACTTAGAAGAGAGAAGGCTTATAAGATACTACCTAGGTTTTAAGATTTTCACCCTATTAGATAACTAGGTTAAAGACAGACCTAAGGTGCTTACCTATCTCTATAGAGGATTAGGACTATAGGGTATATAAACACGCCTGCTGCCTAGCCTATCTATAGACCTACTCTTTCTATACCTCCTAGCAGGAATGCAGAAAGTTCTTATAGTTATTAATATATATAATACCCCTTATAGCTTGCTGTAACTAGGCTAAGTAATTAGGGATATTATAACAGCCTAGTAACCTAGACACTAGGAATGTATATTAGTTATAGGGGATTTTAACCTCTATTATTAGACCTAGTAACTTAAGGTAACTAGCTCCTCTAATGCAGATAACCTAGTAGAATAGATAGAAACTGTTAGCCTTATCCTCCTGTTACTAATAGGTGAAGCTATATATAAGGATAGCAATACATTAGACCTATACTAGGCGTCTAGTAGCCTCTATAGGGTATCTACTAGTATAGAAATATCTCTATATATAATGTTAGACTACAAAAGCCTGCTAACCTAGGTCCCCTTAGCCCTAACTAATCTAGTTAACCTAACCCTAGGGAGGTTCTAGCTTAACATAATAGACAAGAAGCTCTTCCTTAATATCCTTTAGTAAAGTATATATCCTATATTTTATACTGTAAGTAACGCAAGAGACCTATAGGCTCTAGACATACTAGTATAGCAGCTTATAGATTGCCTTATAGAAGTGCTTATAGCTTCTATAAAGTATATGCTTAGTAGAGGACCTAGGAGACTATACTAGGATAAGAACTGCAGGCAAAAATACTAAGCTTATATAATAAAGAGAGTAATTATAGTAAGACTATACGCCTTAGTAATAGATTATTAATAGGAGTAGAATAAGGAGGATACTCTAAAATAGGACTTTCTCTATTAGCTGTAGCGCTCTAAGGATATATACTAGAGAGGAAAGATTGCTATAGCCTCTACTAGCAAGGATATATTTAGAATAGTTAGGCAGTAGAAGGCTAAGGGATCCTTCTAGACCCCTCTACTCTAGGATAGAAGTAATCTAACTACACTTATCTTATAACTAAAGGAGAAGCAGGATTTATTTACCTACATCCTCCTTAGAAATACTACTATCTCTATAGATATACTAGTAGAGAGCCTAGGACCTTACCTAAAGGCTAATCTTCCTTTCCTATATATTACAAAAGATAAGGTCTAAACGTTAGTCTTCTCTACAAGAAGTACTACCCTTAGGTCTAATAGAATTATAATAGCTATCCTTAAGATAGTGTAGCTTATTATTAAGGATATTATCTCCTAGCTTTACAGCAGATATATATATAAGGGCTAGTATCCTACCTATTTTAAAGAAACTATCCTAGTTATCCTGCTTAAGCTAGGTAAGAGAGATAGGGTACTCCTACGCTTGTATAGACTAATCGCGCTATTATTTATGCTTAGAAAAGGCTTAGAGAGACTTATTATAAGAAAGCTTACCTAGATTATAGTTAAGTTCTAGGTACTATATAACTAATAGTTTAGGGCCCTCCCCCTCTACTTATATAGTAACCTAATTACTACTACTATCTATAATATTAAGTATACTTAGTAAAGAGGTTATATTACCTCTATACTTATACTTAATATTAAAGGGGCCTTTAATACTATACTACTAGGGAGACTAATCTAATACCTCTAATACTAAGGATAGCTAGAGAACCTTATGTAGTAGGTCTTAAGTTTTATCCTCAGGAGAAGAGTAAGAATAAGGCTAGATAGAGAGATAGGGGATATCTTTAACCTTAAGTGTAGGCTACTATAAGGCTTACCTATATCTCCTATCCTCTTTATACTTTACATTAAACCCTTATTTAAGCTAAGTACTATTTATCTAGGTAGGAAGTAATCTTAATTTAGCTATACTAATAATATTACTATTATAGTAAGTTTAACCTTACTAAAGGATAATTATGCCTTACTAGCAAAAGAATAGGAAGAAGCCTAAGAATAGGGGGCGTTAGAGGGAATTACTTTTAACACTAATAAATCTAAGCTTATCTACTTTACTAAGAGACTAAAAGATAGAAACCTACTAATAACTATTAGACTGCTAGACAGGAGATAGTATATAGTTTAGGCTATTAATTAAGAGGCCTCCCTACAGTAGCTTAGGGTCTACTTTAACTAAGACTTACTTTTAAGAACTATATAAAAGGCTACTACACTAAAGTATACTAAGTAGTTAATAGACTATAGGGACTAGGGAATACTACTTAAGGTATACTAATATACCTACTATACTATACTATTATCTCCTATATATTACCTATTTAGTACTATACATTAGAGGTATAGTAGCTAGGTAGGAATTAGATTAAGAATAGGTATATTACCTTAAATAGGGTTAATAGTTTACTTAACTAATTTAATATTATATAAGCTAAAGCTATTTAAGCTATACTTCCTATATATAGAATAATGCCTATACTAATCCTATAGCGTAAAGCTACCCTACCTCTAGTAGAGGTAATACTAGATATAAAGCTCTATAAAGCCTCTATAAGGATCTATTACCTTAATAATTAATACCCCCTCTAAATAAGGCTTAGATATTTTCCTAGACTAGACTTAAAACTATAGTAAATAGCAGGCCTTATTAAGAGAAATACTAAATATATTAACCTACTAAAACTACTACCTTAGGAGTGCTTAGCTAACTAGTATATAGCCCTAAGTATAGTTAGCTATAAACTAAGGAAGACTAAGGATAAACTAGCTACTACCTTTATAGATAGATTAGGAATATTCTTAAAGTAGGATATTATTATCTATACTAATAGTTCCTAAATAGAGGATAGTAGTAGAACCTCTACTAGAGTAGGCTAGGCTAAGTACTAGGCTATATAGTAGATCTTCTAAGGATTAGAGCTACTTAGCTACTAGACAGAGGTCTTTAACGCAGAAGTATAAGCTGCTTTTTAAGGCCTACTAGAAGCTATAAGGTCTTCTATAGTGTAGATAGTAGATAATATTTATATCTACCTTAATAACCTTATAGTTATAGCTAGACTTATTACCTAGAGCCTAGAGAGCAGTTAGGCTAGGTTTAAGGCCTTTAGTAAGCTCTCTACCTCTTAAGTATAGAGAGGATAAATAAGCTAGATAATACCTAGTAGGGTATATATTTAGTAGTACCCTAGATATATAGGAATAGTAGGAAATAAGGAAGTAGACACTCTTACTAAGGAGGCCTATAGATAAATCCTAGAATTATAGCTACAGCCTATATAAGTATACTTAAAGTAGGAGTCTAGAGTAGCTAATCTCTAGACTTTTACTAGGAGATAGCTATTAATCTACTCTTAGCAGTATACTAACCTTAGGATAAGTCCTTATCCTAAGCCCCCTAAACCTTACCTTCCTTAGTATTTGCTAGGAAGGCTATATACAGTAAGATTACATTATAGAGATTTTATAGTATACTATAAGAGATATACTTACTAAGACATACTACTTTACTATAGTTATAGAAGATATAAAAGCTTAGTATACTTCTATTTCTATAAGTATAGCTATAAGGCTACCCTATAGTATCTCTACTAATATATAGTAAAAGTAAGTATAGTTTTTCTGCTAGGTACTATATAGGGAGTTTTACTAAGATGTGATAGGGTAGATAAGAGTAAGAGTAGAAATCACGTGAGAAAAGTGGGGAAGATGTGAGTAGTATAATAGTATTAACGAATGAGGATGATTATTGATGATAGAGATAATACCTCTAAGGATAGAGAAATACTCTAATCTATATACTACTACTAAGGTATAGAGATCTGTAAATTATCTACTGCTTGCATGATAGTTATCACCGAGATATCTGGATTATATTATCAGTTATTTCTGTATATTAAAGCACTTATAGTAGGTATTAAAGGAAATAGTGATCAGCTTATTACTAAGGTTATTGCTAAGTGAATAAGACTAGTTATCCTAGTCACTACTTACAAAACAAGGTTCTAAGCCACCTATAGAGGTAATATAATAAAATGATATGTTATTCTATTCCTTATTAAGCAGAGATTATGAATATGCAGACCTCTTACTTATATCTCTTATGGTTATAAAGATATATGCAATAAAGCATAAGGGTATGTTT
>PJEX01000179.1:5251-70331 GCA_005350895.1 Colletotrichum tanaceti
ATCCGTTCAACCCCCCCCCCCCCCCAGATCGATGGTCCGACGACGAAGAGAGTCGTGCCGACAATGCCCTTGGACGGTGGGAGTGGTTGCAAGAGTCAGGTTGGTGACACGGAGGCGTCTGAAATCGCTCTCGCCAAAAAAGAAAAAGGCCAGAACCCGTCCCTCCACGAGACACGGTCTGTCGTCTGGGGAAAGAAAACGCCACCTTGGATCCTGCCGCGTGGAAACATAGGAATGTCAGTCCACGGCTCAGACCAACCAACTCATCCCTTCCGTCACTCTCCTCGGCCGATGCTGGACCTGTGTCTTCATTCCATTTGAGGCCATCAAGCCGTCCCCAACGAAACAGCCTGGCGAATCAGATCTATCAACGCCGCGGGCAGCATGAAGGCCGGCTGAGCCTGCTGCTCGAGAGGGGGGGCCCGCCCGGGTCCACTGGGTGTCAGGCAAGAAATCCCCGGTGCTCCAGAGCTGTAAGAAATCAACATTGGATGATATGATTATGCTGGTCAATGGCCAGCCCAGCCCCGTCAGGCCACTCTCCGCCCCGGCACTCCGTCGTACCGGTACCGGTAGGCTCCTCCTGAGATGATGGTTTCAAGGATGCGCAGCAAAACCACTTCAATGCCAGATTGCGTTAAAGTACGCAGTGCCACTCGACATCTTGGATCCTCCGACCGAACACCAGGCAATACATTCTTGTCAAATCGCTCTCCCTCCATACTAACTCATGTCTGGCTGGGCACGATGCCGCATCGTGTTGGCATGCGTTCGCCGCGCGTCGGTGATCGTCAAGAGTGCATGCAGTGCTGTTGTAGGTATCGGACATCAACTGCGGAATTCTTCGTATTCACAGGCCATTGGCTCTTGATTCTGCGGCGATCCTGGCCGCGAACGAGATAGCCTCTGCAAGCACTCCAGGGTCCTGCACATCTGATGGGCGGCAGGGTCTTCTTGATCTACCTTGTAGGTACCGATAGTGTAGCGGACTTGTGGAATTGACAGCTAGGTAGGCTGTGCGTGCGTGCGTGCGTTTGTAGTGATTGTGTATGTGGTGGTTGGTGGTTGGTGGTGTTGCGGCAGCCACATCTCATACCATGTAATAGCCTAATAGGTGCACATTCGTGACATGAAAACCGTTCTCAGCCCCACGGCCTGAGGTACGGTACGGCGCTCAACAACGAACGCTTTGTCTCGGCGGGAAACTAGGTCCGTCCCATGGACCCCATATTATGAGCCAAGGAACCCAGGATGAATAGGTATCAGTCCCTTACCACTCCATCCAGCACGTCCACATCGGACCGGTTAATGTGACAGCTGCATCTGGGACGAGGTGGGAATTCGGCATCCCCATACGGATACAAATTGACGCAATGCCTTCCGTCAAGCCGCATCAACAAGTGGTTCCTGCGAGATGTGTTGCCGTCTTGGGTCATTCCAGTGCTGTGGCACGTAATTGGTTCCATTAAAAAGTCATGCGAGCCACTCTTTGGCAAGGGATATTCTCAGAACAGCCAACACTGCTCCGTCCTATCGACATCATAACGAGAGGCACCATGTAATTGTGGCTATCGATTCCCTGGCCGAGTCCGCCGGACCGCATGATCTTCGCCTGCTGCGGGTTCGAGGTATCCGTAAACGCGAGTGCTTTGCCTGACCGTCTGGGTTTGCAGCAAGTGTGGCTTGTGCCATGGCTTGCGTGCTTTGTCCGCGAATGGCCTGCTACAGTGACGCCAGGCCTGGGTGATCCTTGTTGAAGGTGCCAGGAGTAACCGTACTTGAGCATCCGTGCAGGATTAGCATCATGGGCGCAGGAGACCCGGCGAGGATGGCAGGGACCACCTAGTAGGCGGACTTCAGGTATGTACAGATACGTTTCGGGCATTGCAGATTGCGACTCTGTACGTAGTAGATAATGAAACGCCGTGAGGCGAGGAGGCGTGGTTGCGCGACGTGGTGCTGATCAACGGCGCGAGATGCACTACCTACACTAGATATGCGTGCAGCGAGTCTGGTGGGCTGGCTGGGTGGGTGGTGCGCAGGCAAGGCAAGCAACCGCAAATTGATTTTCTCCATGTTGAAGGGACGCTAAGTCGGCGCTTGTGTATTAGATATGCGGTCCTACTGCAGTTCGAATTCATGGCTTTAGCCTCACGACGAGGCGGCCCGCAGTGGGGGGGGGTTGATTCCAGTCCCCTTTTCCGAGCTACCATGCCAAGCACACAGCGGCAACCGTTCACCGCAAGGCCAAGGCGGAGGGAGTTCCTTGGCTCGATGAGCAATATGATTGTCGACGCATCATGTCATACAGTGGACTGTATCCGTAAGATGGGATGATAAGAAGAAGTGGCAAGGGCCACTCGTGCATGTTTCCCCGGAATGCAAGCTGTGAGTAAGAGTTTGACAGCTCCCTGCCAAAGGTGGATTGATGGGCTGACAGTGACAGGTGTTGGTGCGATGCTACAAAACACCTAGGGGAGTCTTGGGTGAAGCAATTCTCCACCGTAGAGTAGCCGCTGACGGGGCGCTTTCAGATGTCGATGAGCTCTTTCTCTCTCTCGCTCGTACGGGGTTCGAAAACGACATGCGTCGTATGATACCCATGTCGTGCTTCCTGAGGCTGGGCGAACAAATCCCCGGCGAGCAAAGGCTGACGATGATTGTTTGAATAGCGGCTGCGATAGCGCACCGTGAGTGGCTAACAAGGGCAGGAGAGGGAGGGGCTCGACGGTGGCGTGCGTGAAGCGAGGCCGGCCATGCATTTGAATGACTGGCAGGCAGCCCCTGCGAGTCTGTGAAGTACATACAGATGCAGTACATACGTAGTACATCGGTTACATAGGGAGTGTGTGAATAGTCACTGGCCTCGCATGCGCCCATGCTTTAGGATCGTGTAGGTACATGTATGTGTGCCGTGAGTGCGGCGTACCGGAAGGCAGCGTAGAAGTGGATACAGATACATCGTAGATGTACGGAGCACCTATCCAAGTGTACGTAAGTACTTTATGTGTGTGAGTGGAAACGGGGAACATGGCTGGTGGGGTCCCGTTATACTGGATGATCTGAGGAAAGGCTGCATCGCGCGCAAGCCATCGGCCGGAGGCGAACAAAGGCTGACCATGGACTCGATGGGGCCGCCGACCAGGGTGGGCGTTGACTGCATATATCTCATCTCTCTCATTGAGAAATCGATTTGGTTGATAATATCCGTAATCGTACTTCTAAAGGCCTGAGGTGGGAAAGACATAAGGAAAGAAAACCTAGAGAGATTACAATAGAGAGATAAGAGGGACACCGCCCGCCAGAGGCTGTCAAGGAACCCAGGTGCGAACGCGTCGTTGTCTGCTGTCAGGGCAGCGAGCGGCTTGTTAAGTTGATGGAGATAGCCATCACACAAAGACAGCGTCGGGCATAAACCCGGTCCGGTCAAGACGGACACTCAACAACACCACACGCGGCCGGTGTTCGGAAAAAGATTCGCGCACATCAGTCAGATAAGGCTGGCGAGGGTGTCCTTGACCGGGCGCGCGCGGGCTGGACCGTAGCTGTGTGTGCCACACCTGTACACGTACAGGTAGGAGGTACCTACTACGTAGTATGTTGCGCGCGCACAGCGATGTTCAAATCCGAGAAAAGCCGCTGCCAAGCCAGACCGGACGGACTCTGGCGACAGCCGCGACATACCTAGGTACTTGCAACGCTGCGCAACAATCATGCAGTGCAAGTCTGGAATCCTCTGGCATCCAGGTATGCGTTTTTAAGGGTTCGAGCCTCCGAAGAGCGCAGAGACTACTGTCTGTGATCAACCACCAGTGTCGACACAACACAACTCTCTGGACCGTCAGTCGGTCATCCTGATGCAGGCTCTGGAGAAAGGAGGGCCAAGGCGCGGCGACGCTGTATGCTCGTGGCGACCGACACACATTACCTGAACATGGTGGGATGTGGTGGTGCTAAGGAGGCCGTAGCCCATCGGGGGATTTCACCATCCATCGCTGCCGAATGTCATACGATGTACTGGCTCTTCGCTGGCCTGCCCGGGCCTTGTTTGAGGGCATTCCCTGCCCCGGAGCAGCGTCACCCTCCCGAATTCACGGCCGGCAGTATCATCCAGTCGTAGCTGGCTCGCTCGTTCGCAAAGACATTGCGGTACGGAATGTGTAAGCGGGCTCGACAGTCGACGCGATATCGATAATACCGAGATAAGGATGAGAGCGGCATCTCCGCGCAAGAAGAGAGTCCGTGCCGTCGTGGCCGAGGGTTGGTGGAGCAGCACAGAGACACACCTCAAGGAGTGATCAGACCAACTGACATTGCCCCCCCCATGCTTAAGTGAGAGTACTGAGCGTTTGTGGCCTGTGCATAGTTAACCTGTCAATAGATTATATATACTTAAGGGTAGCTAATTAGTAAAATGTTTTACTAACGCTATATCTCCTAGGTTACATACTGCTAGATTCTTATAATAGTAGTAATAGAAGATTTTAAAGTCTTATAAGGGGGAAATAATCTAGAAATATTCCTAGAACAGTCCTATAACGCTTAAAGAAGAAAGTTATAAGAGGAAATATTTTAGAAATATTTTTAAATTAGTTTATATATAGATAAGTATAATATAGTTAACTCTTAAGGAACTAATACTAAAGGTATTACTAATCTTACTAATTTAAAGTAAATACTAACCTTTAAGGTATATAAAGAGTATCTCTAAGTATTAGAATATAGTAAAGAACTATTAAATAATAATATTACCTTTTCTATATATCTAATACATTAAGAATATATAGACCTAATCTAACTATTATAAGATAATTAGGTAATATAATATATTAATATTTATAATATAATTAAATAACTAAGAAAAAACATAAGGATGCTTAATAATAAGCTATTAAGCTAATTTTAGTCTTAGATCTAAGCTTTATTAATAGAAATTCTTATATAGATTAAAATATTATTACTATTAATTAGGTTTACTTTCCTATATTAATTCTACTACTACCTTATATATTAAATAAAGGTATTACCTTTATTATTCTAATAGAAGCGCTATCTTAAGTAGAGATTAAAGAACTATAGGATATAGTAAGTACTAAGCCTAGAAGTAATTATAATATATTTATATAAATATAGATTTAATACTCTACTAAACATAAGGTAATCTAATTTAAATCTAAGTTAGCTACCCTTAGAAATATACTAGTTATATACTACTCTTATATATACTAAGGAGGTAAAGTATACCCCTATATACTAATTACTAATTTTAGCTACTTTAGGATTATATCTAACTTAAACTTATAAATAGAAGTACTTTAGACTAAAGTAATAGAAGTTACTATTTAAAAATAGGTACTAGTATAAATTAATATATATTTAAAACATTTCTAGAATTAATTAGACTAACTTTAGGTAATTAAAAGTATAATATATATAATACATTAGAAATTTTAGAGAAAAGCAGCTTACAATAATTAGATAGATACCTATATACCTACTTTATACTCCTTAGACTATAGTATAAGATATTAAGATTCTATTAAATTTACCCTTAAACTAATATTAGGAACCTTTAGTATCTTATTAACCTATAGTAATAAAACATTTAGTATAAAAACTTATAGCTTAGCCTAGAAGCATTAAATTATTACTAGTATTTAATTCTACTAGAATAGAATAACTATATATATTTTATTAAAGCTAGTCTCTATTAGATAGATATTAAACTTACTAAAGATAAGCTATAGAAATACTACTTTTTCTTATTAAACCTATAAAGATAACTAACCTATAGTAAGATATCTTATCTTCTAATTAAAATATATATTACTAACTAAAAGGAAAAGATAAGGTATACTTTAGAGAGTTACTAAAGTTATAATAAGTAGAATATAGAGTTCTATTAAAGTTCTTTATCCTATAAGACTTAGAGAAGACACTATATATTCTTATAACATCTTATAGGAAGCACTTTTACCCTCCCCTACTAGTAACTAAAATACTAAGAGCTATTCTATAAGGACTTATTTAAGTTATTTAATACATTAATAAGCTAAGGATAAGCCTTAGTAAGTAATAATAATATACTATTAGGAGGGGTATAACTTATATATATAGATATATTCCTATAATCTTAAGAACTATAGGAATTTATTTCTAAATATAAGGGGAAGATAATTATAGATATTTACTAAAGCCTTATAAATACTAACTGCCTTTAGTATATTATTTATACTTAGTAAATACTTCTATTCCCTATAGGTAGCTTAGCAATTACTCCTAGCTTACTATAGACTTAAGAGTAAAATAAGTAAATATATATAAAAATCTATTATCTATCCTTAGATATTAGTTTACTAATATATTATATTATCTAGTATATATAGTATTTATTCTAATCCTATAGCAATTACTTTATAATCTAAATTTTTTAAAGAATAAGTAAGGTAATAGAAGTTTAAGGATATAAAATTATTTATAGTTAATGCAAACTATAAACATATTAAGGGTGTAAGCTAGTGTAAAATTATCTAGGTATAGTATAGCTATAGTTTGCAAAAAGGTAGGAATTAAACTCTAAAATAGATAAGAAACGTTTCTAACTTTCCCTAGCTCTTACTCTTATATAATATTATATAAACACTAAGATAGTAAATATATATTACTATATATATAAAATAGTATTTAATATCTTAGATAAGAAGTATATAATTAACGTTTAGTAGAAATATATCTATAGCTCTAGATTACTTAGAGTAACCCTTAACTAAGGTCTAAGTAGTATCTAAGGCCTTAGAAGATACCTCTAGGAAAAGTACTAGCCTTAGGAAACTTAAGAGATATAAATTTAAAATTATACATAACTTTATATAGTATATTTCTAATATAGTATAGATACTATCCTAAGCAAATACTATTCCTATAGGAAAGATATAGACTATAATTTATTAATATCTCTCCTAAGGTATTAATTACTAGAGAATTACTATAAGCTTTATAATAAAATTACTAGTAAGTTAAGGCTAGAATAGTTTAGAAATATTTCTAAAGGCTTATAGTAGTTTTAGTAGTCTACCTAAGGTATATAGACTAGGTAAAGCATAAGAAAACCCTTTATATCTTAATAGGATTTTACTACACTATTTTAAATCTTTCTATAGAGGACTAGATTATAATCCCTAACTATATAAATTATATTAAAATTCTCTATACAATTTTATACTACTAGACTAAGTAATACCTTCTAATTATTAAAGTATTAAATAGGTAAGTTAGAGTATAGATATAGAAGGGTATTCTTAATTCCTTAGTAGAAAATTTATAGAAGACTACTATAAGAGCGCTAGAAGACTACTAATTAATTATACTATTCCTTTTAGGTTATGTAAAATAGATTAGAACCTTATTTTATAAGATTTTATTATATATAAACTTTAAATCCCTATAACTTACTAGAATAATAGTATTTTTAGTTAAGTAGATAAAATAATAAACTATTAAAGTAAGGAAATTTATATATATATTAAGCTTTAAGGAAAGAGAGGTAGCTTCTAAAGAAAGAGAAGTATAGGCTGCAATTAAACTAAGAAAATAGGAGGTAGAGTAGAGAATAGAAATTAAATAGGAGAGAATATACCTTAAGATATTGTTATAAGCTCTTTAGTAGTAAGAGTTCTATTTCTATAGAATATCCTTCTACTCTAGTATAGCTATATATATATAGTTAACTTACTACCCCTAAGGTAGAGTATTAGTACTATAGGGAAGGTCTATAAAAGAAAAAGGTTAGCTAGAGAATTAAAAAGGAAGCCTATATTAAGCCTACTAGAAATAATATTATAACCCTAAAGATTAAGATAATAATAGCACTACTAAACTTTATAGGTAGGATTATAGTTACCTAGGGGAGGATAGTCTATTTTTTTAGTAACTATACTGTAATTTAGTAGAGAAGCTATAGACTTACTATAGCTAACTTTATTCTAAGATATATAGTCTATATAGCGTTACCTCTCTATAATATTATATATAAGCCTTATTATATTATAGTCTAGCTAGAGTAAATTAGAGATTAAAAAGGGAGTTATTTTAGAAATATTTTAACTTATAGTACTATTAGTAAGCTATTAGATAGTAAGAAGAGTAATATCTACTTTTATAGCTTTTACCTTCTATAGAGTAAGCAGTATAACATTATTACTAGTAGTAAGCTAGTATATATTTATATAGAAATCTAAATATAAGTATATAGCTTTAGAAAAAAATTAGAAATAACTAATAAGCAGTATACTTATTATTATAGCTTTTTAGGCTACTAAAGAAAGAAAGTATAATAAAATAATAATAAGTCTTTTAAATATATTTCTTAAGAGCCTTAAGTAAGGACTACTTATACCTCTTTTTTAGATTAGCTAGAGGAGGAAAAAATAGAAGAAGTAACTTATAATAAAATAGAGTATATTACTACTATCTTTAGAAAAGTAATAGAAGAGTTTACCTATAGTAATAATAACTTACCCTTACTATTTTATTAATTAGTTAAAGAAGTAAATTTAAGGCTTAGAGAGGAGCTTATGTTATTATATTTAAAGGCTAGAAGTTAAGAATAGTATTATTATATATTATTATTAGTAATATACTAGCAAAAGGCTAGAGTCTTATAGTATTTAGATAGCATTAAGAGGAGTATTAGAGTAGTTATAGATCTAAGACAGTTATAGGTAGAAAGGAATATATTATAGTTAAATATAAACTTAGAAGTAAGAGATATCTATATAGAAATAGGTATTTTTTTAAATCTACTAACATAATAATAGATAATATATTTATATCTTACTAAGGGATATAGATATAAAAGAGAAGTATAATTTTAGAAACATTTCCTTTATATCTTAAGAATGTTTCCCTTACTTTATATATAGTATAAAAAGACTTATTAGAATAGTAGAAAGGGATAATATATAGTATATTAGAAACATTTCTTTAACATTTCTATTCTTCTTTATTATTATTTCTTATTCTACTATACTTCCTCCTAGTATATATATAGAAACTTTCTAAAAATGTTTTTATTGTATTACTAGACTAGTTTTAATATAAAGGCTATATAAGAAATATATTAGTAATATTTCTTAATCTTTAGCTATTTAAAACTAGTTAGGTAGGGTATAGGCTTAGGTATAGGTAATCTTCTTTCCTTATATAGTAGCAGTAGGAGACTTAAGTATTACTAGTAGAGAGGATATTAAAATAAGAAATTAGCTAGAAATATTTCTAAAACTTATATAAGATATTATCCTTAGCACTAAGGGCTAGATTATAGAAGTAGCACTAAATACAGTAGGTAGTAGTAAATTTAATTAGGGGGTAGTCTAAGGTAAGATATTATTAATAGGCTAAATAGTTTAGAAATATTTCTAGAAGTAACTTACTATAACTATCTTTATTCTAGGAAGTATAGATAGAGTATTTACCTAAAGGATCCTTAAGGACTATTAATTATATCTTAGTAAAGTTAGGCTAAGTTTAAAAACATTAGTAAAAATAAGAAGAAATAATTAAGAAACAATTAAGAAATATTTCTAGTATATATTATTACCCTTAGTAAGAGGGATAGTATATAACTTATAATCCTTTATAATTACTTTAGCCTTATAAGGAGTATTAAGTATAGTATTAAAGCTATTTATAAAGCACTATAACTTTAAGTAGTAGCCTATAATTATTAATATAGCTTAGAAATATTTCTAATTAGTTTTTAGTTAGACTTATAAGTAGTTAGCTAATTATTAGTAGACTTTAGGCTACTAGTAGTAGAAGGAGTAGCCTCTAAACTATAGATATTATTAAGGTACTTCTTAATAGTACCTAGAGATAACTACTTATAATACTATAACTTATTAAATATAACTAAGAAATATTTCTAAGTAGTTAACTTATATTAAAGTAGAGAGTAATAATCTTACTATCCTTACCCTTACATTTAATAATAGTATAATAGTAAACCTTACTAGTAGTAATAATAATATAACCTTACTATAGAGGATATTAGTATAAAAAATATTTCTAAGTAGTTACTAAAGTAAATATATACACTATTAGTCTTATACTTAGGGAGACTAAGGAGGTACTTTAGACTAGTAGGGCTAAAGATATTAGTAAGATACTATTAGTAGGCGTCTATTTAATAAAAAGTTAAAGGTATTATATTAAGATTATTTAGAAATATTTCTAGTTAAGTATTAAGGGATTTTTTATATATTTATCTATAAAAAGTAGTATAATAGAGAGAAAGGGAAGAAAGGGAGGAAAAGTTTTTTTAGGGGGGGGAAGTAAAGATAAAAGGATAGGTAGTATATAGGTAGGGGTAAGAGATAGGTAGGTTGTTTATAGTCCTATAATTAGCTTAGGAATATTTCTAGCTACTGTATATAAAAAATATAAAAGCATAAGATTTAATTAGCTACCCTTAAGTACGCATAATCTATTAACAGGTTAACTATACATAGGCCACAAACGCTTAGTACTCTCACTTAAGCATGGGGGGGGTAATGTCAGTTGGTCTGTAGACTCCACCTCAAGGGTGATTGATACACTGCTGGTGGGTGGCCGGAGCGGGCGATGTTGACGTTACAGTAGCGGGAATTCACTTTACTCCAAATTTTTCTTTCTCTAATGGGCGACGCTGTTCGAGAGACTGTTTCTTTTTTTTGGTGGGGATGGCTATGGGAGGGAAGAGAAGAGACGACCAGGCCCCCGGGAAGGAAAGAGGCTAGACTGGGTCGATTGAATGGGGCAACTCCCCTGCTCCGCCCCTCCTTTCCTCCTAGAGTCTTCCTCGCTTGGCTCCTTCACGGCGACAGCCTTGGGATGGGTCCTTCCCCCAACAGCTAGAAACCTTTTCTGATTGGCCGATACCGGTTCCTTCCTTTCCCCCCCTTTGGGCTACTTACTACGGATATCTACACGAGGTACGTGACTACATAGTATCCGTACATACAATGGTAGTTTTCCTAGGTAGGTACGGATACCCTGTAGGTATAGGCATGGAGCGAGGTGCCACCCCACTTGCATTTCGCTCAATCATCTATCCAGATGCTGTTTCTCCTTCCCAAAGCATGGGTGCGAGGGTGTGGCACAGCGCTGCTGTTAAAATCTTTGATAGAGTCCACGCCGTCCTGTCCCCTATCACTAGCATAGCCACGCTCCACATGTATCCGTTCAAGGTGTGTTGGATATTAACAGAGAACTATAAAGAAGAATTAAAGGGAAAAGAGGCGCCGCGGATATGAGTATTCCACAACTTACTTTGCGGAAGCCACAACACGGTCCAGCGTATGGCCAACGAAGACGTGAGAGATACTATGTAGAGAGCTCGGGCCAAGTGCAGATCAGAATAGAAATAAAAATAAAATAAAATCTTGGATATGCGCCCCTTACCATCTATTTGTTCCCGGGGGGGGGGACACTTTTGCTTGAGCCGCCCAATGGCCACGGCGGTGCCTGCTCCTACCCCAATCGAAACTCTTTTTTCTCGCGCTTTTTCCTTGGCTGGTCCTGCACATTGGATGAAGTGTTGCCATTGACTTGACTGATTGATTCTCGAGGCATTTTGCGGACAACATTTCCCCACCAAAGCACAGAACTCGTCCCATCGCCGATGCAAGACGCAGCAGTACACGACACTAATTAGCACACACTTTCTTCGCCCGCACGCCCAGTCGGTTGACCCTGTTGGGAACAATGGAGAAGCGCCATCGCCAATGCAACTGTCGGAAATGTCATAACAGCAAACAGAGTGCGGCAATGCGCATGCTGTCTCGCACGACTCGTTGGTGGCCCGGTGAACTCCATCTCTGCTGTGTCTACTTACCATTTTCATGGTTGGGATGAGACATTTTGGCCAAAACTCCGTCACGCCGTCACCTCCATTGGCCGCCCCGTTCTCTTTACAACTGTAGTCATACTACGTAGGCTTTGATTGATGAGAGTTCGAGATTTTCGACACATGGTTCACAGTGCCATCCAGGTCCATGCCAATCTTGGCTAGGTAGCTGTAACGGTGATAGCCACTGTTTGCGCCGCCGCCGGCATCGGTCGTCTCTTTTTGGATCGCTGTCGCCAGGGCCGGTCAATCAGTCAGGTCAGTCCATGGATCATCAGCCATCCGTGACACCGGCCGGTTGGCGTCGTTTTAGCACCCGGCCGGAAACTCGCAGCGTGCTCAGTGTGTCAGAGCCAACCAGCATTGCCATTAGCACCGGCACCGGCACCGGCGAGGGATGCAATGTTGTCTGACTGACTGACTTTGACTCCGTCTCTGGCGCCTCGCGTTGAGTCTCCCGTACGTAGTGTGCATGCTCGGTTTGCGTCGTATTCTATTGCTCCCTCTGGCATTCCACACCGCCGGCGCCCCCAGCGCAAACTGCTGGGCATGGGACAAACAAAAGCTTTTTCCCACAAAAGTGTTTGATGTTGGTCATGGGTTTGTCGACGGCGGGGGAAACAGGTTCCAGATCCCAACTGCGGAGACTTTGGAGAAGAGATGGAATGTGGCAAGAAAGAAAAGAGAGACGGAATGTGAACTGAACACGTCTCCGCGCCGCATCCCACGACTCCGTGCCCAACATCCGTCTAGTGTCTCGAGTGCGTGGTCCTTGGGGGCTCCATCTCACATATTTGCCGCATTTTCGACTAGGTTCCGAAAAAAAATTTAACGGACGCCGATCAGATCACCAGAAACGGGGTCCGTGCCAGTGGAAGAGGGGCGGGTTCCTCTGTTGTCACCGGCGGGCCAAGATGGTACATTTCAACTGGGTTGTCCCGGTCCCAAGGTTCGAGCTTTGCAGGATTGGAGTCGACATCAAACGTTGTCTGAGTCGTGTCGGCGACGATATCAGCGAGGGCATTCAGGGTTGAGTCGTCAGGTAGCAGAGCAGCGTGGGTAGAGAGGGAAGAAAAAGAGAGAGAGAATAAAAAGGAAAAGGAAAAGCATATACTGACAGTGAGACGCGGCCGAGACGCGTCCCGCCAGAGCGTCACCATGACACATTTTCCTCCCGGAATGGATATGGGCGGCCGGTATCATGATGTCCTGGTGGTTGAGATAAAGTCAACGCGGGAAGGTGATGTAAGCCGCTGTGCGTTACTGGATCGAATGGAGAAGGAAGGGAGAAGCCAGGAGCCTGTAAGTACGGATCGGATACATACTACGTAGGCGGGTGTGTCGTGCACCTGTCGTGGGCCACGTCGTGGTGTGGTTGCAGTTGGGGAGATGGAGTTCGGTTCGGGCCCGGATTTCTGGCAGGAGAGCTCCTCCATCGTCCTTTCCCCTTTCCCCCACTTGGACTTCACGATGATTTGCGTGAGGCAGGCACGCACCTAAAAGGTAAAGCTCAAATGGCCAAGCGAGAAAGAGTAGGTGCGCCTGCCGCCAATGACAATTCGAACCAACAATGACATCATGCCTGCTTCTCAACTCCCTGACACTTGTCTTTCCAACTGTCTAACTGCCCCCTTGCTGTACTTATGCGCCGCATGTCCCAGTCCCAGGTTAGCCTCGCAAAATCTAGCAATGGAAGATTCTTTGACTGGGGGAGGAGCTGTTTCGCATCGTGCAAGTTCTTGGGTCGTCGTCGCAGGGATCGATTGCAAGCGGTGCGCAAGTCGTACGGTGCGAGCAAGGGCACACTTGGCTTCGATTCCGGAAGGAGTACAGAAGGGCAGGGCAGGGCCGTTGCTTCCAAAACGCGCCCGCACTCCCACCCATGCCTGGCCATTCCTCCTGCCGGTGCTTGCCTGGTCTGGGTAGACAATCGCTGGAGAAAGAAAAAAAAAAAGCGAGGTGGGGCCGTGCTGACTGCACAGTGCCCCTCCCCCCCGGCAAGCGAGAGAGACACACAATTCAAGAGAGACAAGAGACGCCACAATCTCCGTCCCCGAGCAGCTTGATGACGATGGAAACGGCACTTCGCGCACCGGCCGTCCTGCCAACAGAGTACTGTTTGGTATGGACAAAAGCCACGAGCTGGTTGGGCCAAGCATCAGCTCCTCCTCCCTCGAAGCAAGGCAAATGGAGAAGCGAGACAAGGAGAGGGCGGGATGATGTCGATGAAGAGCCCAACGGCGGCGCCCGGCGGGGGGATTGACCGGTGTAAGCATGAGCTGTTGTTGCAACAGAAGGAAGCGCGACAGCAGGTTTCGGGCCAACCCCAGAGACGAATGGAGCCGCAAACACGTTGTGGCAGATTGTCGAATCGTCGAGTCGGGGTGTAGCACCCACTCACTCACTCACTGTATGGCACCGCGCGCCGCATTCGGTCAGCTCATCTACCGGTAGCCAGCAGCGGATGGACAGCTCCAGTGGAAGAGGTGACGGACGCCCTCATCATCCCGGTATCCTTCTTCTGATACCGATTCATTGCCCGTACGTGGGACGGATGTCCGCACGGCGCTCCTCAACTCACTTATTTACCAGGCGTAGCAGTGGTGCTGCACAGCCGGGGGCCCAGGTATCCGCAGAAGAGAGCAGATGGAAACCATTACCTGTAGATCTGGTGCGAGACGGAAAGAACGGAAGCCTCAGGCGACACAGAGAGTGAGTCTGCCCATCCGATTCGCGGACTAGCTGCTTGGTATAGGTACTGGTGATGGTCGAAGTGTCGAGAAACAGAAGGACAGAGAGCCGCTGGATGTCTGTCTTACTGTCATGCTCTTTGATGAGAGAATGACGGGATGGGACCATGATTCTAAATCAGCACCAACGCTAAACCAGCTCAGATCCTTGTCCCTGTACCTCTTTCCTCGGCTTCGACCCAGCCGGTACGTATCATGCACAACCCTTGCTAGCGCAGAGAGAGAGAGAGAGAGAGAGAGAGAGAAGGGAAGCTCCACAGGCAGTACGGATACTGTCCCATCAAAAGATCCTTCGCCACACTATCCGTAAGTTGGGATACAGTACCTACTGTCCGTCAAGAACCCCGGGCCGCGTGCTTGATACGGTGTACAGACTCGGTACAAGTATTCTGGATGCTGGATATTGTATGTTGTATGCTGCATGTAGATAAGTTTAGTGCCGGTGAAGCTGGCTGTCCATCGCTTTCCAGCCCTCTTCTCAGTCCTGACTCCTGAGTCTCAAGGGGGGCGGGCAGTGGATGGCGCCAGTCTGCCGCGCCGTCCGTTCTCTCCGCGCCCCAGCCTGTCCTGCTGCTCTTCTTCCCCTCAGCGCTGCCTGTCTGTCCTTGCTCCGGCCACCCCACGTTTCAATGGTTCTCAGCTTGTCTGCTCTCGGCACTGGCACTGACAATGGCACTGACACTGGGCGGCATCGGTGATGGATGTGGGTATTATCGGGTCTTGCGGAGAGCGAGGGAGACAGGCGGATGGAGGCTATACTCGCGGATGGATATGGGTGGACATACCTCGTAGTCAGATAGTGTAGATGGATATGGATGGTCAGGGACCCAGTCGTCGCCGATCTTGTTTGGACATTTGGGTTTGTGTTTTTGTTTATTTTAGTTATTGGACTCTGCCGGAAACCTCAACGTCCCTCCCCGCCGGCCACGCACAGGAATCTCGATACCGGAGCAGACGCAACGGTGCCGGCCGGTCGCAGCATCGCCCCCCGTACGCGTCATTCCCCGCCCATGGGCATCTGCCATTGTCTCGCTGCCGTGTACCTATCTCGATGCGGTCCGTCTGAGAGAAAGAAGAGAGGGCCATCGGCGAGACAATAGCTCTCCCCAGTTGCAGAACAGGCGGGGATTCAAACGGGTCACCAACATCGCGTCCCGCATCGTCAAGCTACCCAGGAAGTGGCATCTTGGCTTGGCTGACTTGCACTCTTTGAGTCTTTGCCCTTGCCAGAGGTGTCAGATATGCCGACGACTGCAGCTCTTTCACACTCACTCTCTCCCTGAGTCCCTCCCCACTCCATCTCTCTCTCGCCATATTTTGCCTTTCTGCACCACCATCACGCCAACGCCAATTCCCCCTCCTTGTCCAAGCAAGTGATTGAATTCTCCACCTGTTGTCGATTTGCGTTACGTGACCTCTTGGGTAGCTTACAGCAGAGCACACTTGTCGTGTCGTGCGTCCGCTCTTGGTGGGCAGCGGTCACGGACGACAGCAGTAGCATACCTACATCGATCGGTACACGTAGTAAAGTTGGTGGTAGTGGCGGCGAGCATGCAGAACTAGCATCCATCTTTCAACTGACTGGCCGACTGACTGCGTTGTTGTATGTCGTGTACACTGTGGATTCACACCATCGGCTACTATATCATGCACCTAAGTGATCACTCTATGGAGGAGAAAGCCCCGTCTGGACGAGTAAGAGGAGAAAGCCCACTCTCGCTGGTCGAGGTTGAAGTCGAGGTCGAGCGAGGTTGTCAAAAAGGAGACGGACCTAGGTACAGAGTAGGAGCCGAGACCGACAACGACACCGACACCACCAAAAGCAAACCCAATGCCAGTACCAGCAGCAACACACCATTGCCCAAGTCGGATCGGTCCTCAACGCAACCAGCATCTTCAAGCACGCCCGGTTTGCCGTCTCCGTGCCACTAAACAGACAGTATAGGTACGATGTAGGTATGATCTGTATACAGGTAGGTATCCCACGCAGCGGCGCGTTCGACTCGTCTCTCTTTCTTCGTTCCTTCCGGCCCCACGCCTCCACTCCCACCATGACCAACCATGAAGAGAAAGAGAGAAAGATAGAGATTCCAATCGCACCCCCCCCCTTTTTAGCTCAGATGCTGCTCAGACCACACCCCCCAACTGCCCCACCCACGCCTCAACCTTCAACCACCCCCCCGGCCTTCCCTCGCCTTCTCCTTCGCCATCGCCCACGCAGGTTTCTCGCTCCCGTCTTTCTTCCATGTTCGCCCCTTCGGAACACACCTGCTGCTCACCGACCTAACCACGCCCGTCCTCTCTCACTCGCATACACCCACCCCCTCTCGTCCCTTTCTCTACCCTAGTCTTTTGGTCTTCGCCGGTGTCTGCACCTACAGGGATACTCCTGACCATCAGGTACGTGCTGCTGAGACTCCCGCCGCCTGGGAACAGCACCAAGGCGAGCAGCAACAGCAGCAACAGCAGCGATAGCAGCGATAGCAGCAGCACAGCATACAAGGTGCATCGTAGGAAGCATGCCACACACAGTAAACACGCCCCTCCCCACCAAACCAAACCCGGTCCAGTCCAGTCCTCGCTCGCTCGCTCACTCACCACATCGGTCCCATCCACACACCCAGCCAGATCCTGGTCCTGGTCGTGACTTGGGGTGTGTACTTAGCAAATGAGTGTGCGCCAGTTTGGTGGTGGTGCCGGGACCAGGACTGAACGGCCCTGGTAGCGTTTTCCCCTGCCTTCCCTCACTCTTTTTTCTTGCTGGAAGCGGTACCTGCTGCGGCGCTGCACTGGGAAACTTGACTTTGGGAGCGCTGGGGTAGTCGCAACTCTCGGCCTCTCACCATTCAAAACCACTCCGTTCCCTCCGGAGCCGCCCAACAGTTTGTTCTCTCTCCAATCTTTGTGTGCTCGAAACACCAATCATCAACCACCACAGGCCAACACTTCCATCTCTCGTCATCACAGTCGCCATCCTCCCCCCAAAGACGACCCATTGCCCCTTCCCAGAACGAGACAAGAAGGGAATCAAGGAGAAGAAGCAAGAGCAGGGAATCCCAGAAAGAGAATAGAGTCTTCGACATCATTGCTCTCGCTCATCTCCCAGGAGGCACGGAACGGACGGAATTGCCCCCATAGTTCACGCTATCGCCGGTCAACCTTTCTGCCTCAATCGACTCAGATTCCAACTCTCCTCTCTCTCGTCTTATTTTCGAACGCCCTCGGCCCCCGATCCCCGCGAACGTCGCAAGCCACCTTCCGTCGACAGCCTGGCGTCTTGTCTATAGAGAGACATCTCGCCCGCGTGTCCTCCCCCCCAGGCTCGTCATTGCATTCCACCTGCTTCGACGGCATCTCCACGGGACCCTCCTCCCCAGCTACCAACATTCCTCGTCGCGTAGCAGACACGACCGGTCCTTTTTGCACCTGTTGCTGGAACATTGCCAGTGCAAAAAGCTCTTGAGTCGCCACCTTTTTTGCCTCGTGCGATTTCCCTCATCCATGTAAGTGGTCAACCACGACTCTCTCATCCCCTACACATGATCGCAAAGGAAGGGGGAGGAAAACACCATCAAAAAGCCAAAAAAAAGATCACATCACCACCTTCGTCATTACCGTTCTTTGTTTGTCCCTTTGCCCTTATTTACACGATTATTACTACACATCACTTCAGCCCCCCCTTCTTTCCTTTGCCTTGCTTTTGCGTCTTGTCTTTCCGTCATATTTGTTTCACAAACGACCCGTTGGATTTCTCATCCTGCGACGCCACTGCCAACCAGCCGCACCTTCTTTTCCTATCCATTTTCCTTGCTTTTTTTCTTCTCACTTTCGATTTCTCCATTTTGGCCTTCGGTCCGATCTCCGATCTAGATGCCCCACCACCGATTTCCTTACCTGACGCCTCAATTATCCTCAGAGCCTCCCATGGCCGCGATCGAGCTGACAGGAACCTTCCAATAACACAGAAAACCTAATCCTACCGCCCGCACACAATCGTCGCTGCTCGGCTGATTCTCTCCGTCCACAACCTATCCTAATTTTTTCCGCATGAATTGATACCAATTTGCATTTTTCTCCGAGTCGCCACAGACTCCCCCCCCCACTATCGTGCCGGGCGCACGAATTCGACCTAAAATCGACCTTCGTCCTCCATCCTATAAATCTCAGGCAACTAGACATGCCTTACACACCTCCCTCCCAGAGCCGGTCGCCCGCGAGCTCAGCACCCTCGTCGCCTGACGTCAGCCGTCGCTCATCATTCCAGTCCAGCCCGAGACCCTCATTACCAAGGTCCTCGTCTTATCTCACCAAGCACAGAAGGACACCGGCCGCGCCGACAGACACGACCACAAATGGCTCTTCTGACCAGCCGACACCCCCGGGTACATCGGACGACTTGAAGGGCATGGCAACGAGCAGCAGCATCCGGCAATCGCCGCCCCCACTGACGGACGAAAGGGGTATGCCTAAGGGCGCTATTATTTCCCCGCCAGACTCTGGTAGCGAAGAAGAAGACGTCGCCGAACGCGGCAGGCAAATCGAGAACCTCAAGGAACTCCAGGATGCCATCAGCCAGATCCCCGTCCATAGAGAAGCCTCGCCCACCCGCTCCAACCTCGAGCCGCCGGCCCTGGCACTCATCACCAAGGACGACCTCCCCAAGGAGGGCCTCCCCACTAGCTTTAGCACCAGCTCGCTGGATGCCCTCGCCAAGACGGTTGCTCGCCGCGTCAACCACTCAAGAGCAAGCACTGAGCCCAGAATTGTCTATGACCCCGTCTCGGCCACTGCCTCCGAGTCGGATTCGGACGGCAACAACCTTCTCGACTGCAAACCCCCCATGGTGCGCAAGAAGTCTGGTGAACTCGTCCGCCCTGCCCTCCGCCCCGCTTCCGCTCGCCGGCGACCTTCTAGCATGCCTGGCACCCCGACTTTCTCCAAGGCAGTCCACTTCGACTCCCACCTCGAGCATGTCCGGCATTTCCTCCAGGTCGACAGGCCACTCGCCGTGAGTGCAGGGTCTTCGCCGGTCGATAACTACGACAGTGACACCGAGTACCCCTTTCCTGGAGATGACCGTCGCAGTGCTCGTACCCCTCCTTACGAGTGGGAGATTGTCACGGCAAACCATCCCGTCGACACCCCTATCCGCAAGTCTCTGCCGGTGCGGCTGGAGAGGGTATGGCTGTCGCCCGACCAGAAAAACCTGCTGGGCTCCATCGCAGTCGCCAACCTGGCTTTCCAGAAATCTGTTACCTGCAGGTTCACTCTTGATTACTGGAAGACGACTTCGGAGGTCGGCGCCGAATACTCGCACGAGATTCGCCCTCAAGAGGGTCCCGTTCCCCACGACCGCTTCACGTTCACCATCAAGCTCTCGGACCTGGCTAATCTCGAGACCAAGACGCTTTTCTTTTGCATCAGATACAACGTGAACGGTCAGGAGTTCTGGGACAGCAACAACGGCATCAACTTCCAGGTCGACTTCCGCAAGAAGTATCTGCCCCAGAATGGCAAGCGTGGCCTCCAGGGTGCTGCCGGCCGCCCGGCCCTGCCCCGCAGCAACCGCCGCCCCAGCCCAGCCTCTTCTCCTCGGTCCAAGTCTGTCTCCGTCGGCTTTGACGACTTTCCCAGCCACAACAAGCTCAACTTTGAGCAGCCCATCCACGAGTACCTGGGCGAGTCGGGCCCTACGGCGGGGCTCCGCCTCAAGGTCAACAAGTCGACCGGCAACCTGGCCAGTGACAACCTCTCCAGCCGGCTGACGGCCCCCAGCGGCCAGGCATTCGCCAACCGCTACGACTTTGGCGCCTCCCTCACTGCCGCCGTCCAGGCCGCGAAGGACACCACCGTCAAGGACCGCAACCCCGATGATCTCTATATGAAGAGTCACCGCAAGATCCAGGTTCCTGCCCAGCAACCGCATCACTCCCAACGGACCAAGCCTGCCCCGGTCGCCCCTGCCCCGGTCGCCAATGTAGGCACGCCCGCCGTCTCCAAGCCCGTCGTGCAACCCACGGTCCTTGGCACCGACTCTCCCAACACGTCGCTCGCCTCGTCGTCGTATGAGGAACTGGTCAACAAATACTGCTTTGTACGTACATCTGGTCAACATCCACCCATGACCGACCCTTTCACCGACCCTCGAGGATCAACCACTTTCAGCTCAAAAAGCATGTACTGACCTTGGCACTCAACAGTTCGGCTCCAAGCAGTCTAGTCCGCAAATCAAAGAGGGCACACTTAGAAGCGGAAAATTTGACGGAGCCGACGACGGTTCCGCCACCCGGACTTCCAACAGCACGAGCTCGAGTTCCAACGGCAGCCCGAGCATGGTCCACCACACCCAGCACGCTGGACCCGCGCAGCACCGTGCCTTCCACCTTCGCGATGCCAACCCCTATTTCCCGCACCTGGGACCCTACGGTACATCACCCGTCTCATCTCCACTCAACCACTCCGCGCAACACGCCGAACGGCCTGTTCACCCGCGTCCGAATCAGGCTTCCACCCCAGCGACCATGAGGTCTGCCTCCCCCGCGACCTCGATGGGTGGCTTTCCTTTCGCCGGTACGTCGCCGAATGACTTTCCATACGCCCAGCAGCTGCCGGAGCGATTTCCATTCAACACGGAGACTCACGCCGCAACAGCTATTAGGGGATAACCACGGCGCCGCTTCGTCTCTTCCGTAAACAGCATCACCTCGGTGGTCTGGTCATACAACGGTTCTCGATTGTGTTTTCGACCACACAAAAATTTGATTTTTAGCCCATCTTTCGGTCATCGGCGTTCATGGGCATTTCGACGCCAAGGGCCAGGGATGGCCATGGCATCGTGGGGCGTTTAAAGAGTTTTCGCGGTTCACGGCCCACGATCCGATTTGACGACGACACTCCCGAAACACACGACGGGCATACTGGAGTCAGCGGAACAACAGCCTTGCTTTTTTGGTCATTTTTTCCTCGTTGCCCATACCTGATGAGCTCAACGCAGTGTCGAGGGAACGATTTTCCTTACGCTGTGGTACATAGGAACAAACGGCATACAAGGGGTTCCTTTAATGCATAATTCGCTCATGCCTTTCACTCTTGGCCTCAACAGCGGCTTCTGTTACCTCTTCTCGAATTATCTTGTTTGTTTAATTTCTCTCCTTGGTTGGCTCGGTTTATGTGTACGGTCTAAGGATCGGGATCCCCAGCACATGTAATGGGGGATTCTAAGAGGATATGGGCTATTACCCGGCTGGTCAGAATGGGCTGTGGTACAGGGACAGGACAAGAGAAAGTCCTCATTTACAATATGTTGAGCATACCTCCCGTCGCTTGTCATCGAAGTCGGACTGGTCTTGGTCATTTGCGCCGGTACTACACCGCGCTGCATCGGCGAAGACGGCTGAACCGGGTCGAAGGGCTCATGTGGTCTTGGGATGGATAAAAGTTAGTGGATCGAGTCTTGAGATTGAAAAATCGACTCGTTCATGTGTCGCGATGGGTACTGGTCTCATATACTGGGCGTTGGGAAGATCGACGTGGTCACTTCAGCAAGAAGCGTTCAGCCTGAGATGGCTTGATTAGTTAGGGTAGCAAGGAAAGACAAAAAGACCTGTCGATTTTTCGCACATGATCTTTAGCATGTACCTAACGGTGACTGTCTCCTGGAAACAGTAGTATGTATCACTTGATTGATGTGGTGTACATGCGTGACGAGCTCGATTTGCTGAACATCTGAAGGTCATTGCTTACCATACCGTGCGTGGAGATGTTGCCGGGTTGGGTGTCAACTTTTCAAAAGTACTTTTAACGAATTTGTTTTTCTGGTTTTGTTGTTCTCGCGCGTTGCACAAACTTTATTCCAAACTCGTGTGCACCCCTTCTAACATCCCACCAGACATAACACGCCGAGCACGAAGCATCCAACTTGACACAGCTCACACGGCCGACGCGCGGTACCGGCCATGCCCGCAGTGACTTAAGAGTGGGAACATGCCCGAATCAGACGGTCCACCCTCACAGCTTCTGAAAGGCCTTGACGGCTGCCTCGGCGGTGACGTGCGCGCTGGCCGGGTTCGCGCCCGTGACGATGCGGAAGGCACCCCAGGGGCCCGGGGGCGGGATGATGTCTGGGGGTTAGTTTTTTTTTTGTTGAAAAGGGGAAGCTGGGTGAGCACGGTTTTTGTGCTCTACTTCCATTTGAAGATCTCGCCTCTCTGGATCTGCCTGGTGGAGGGAACGTAAATCCATGATAAGGGGGGAAGACATCGGGAAGGGGATGTGGTGAAGGAGGGAAAGGGGGGGGGTTAGGGATGCGACTCACCAGTTGCACCGGCGGAGGGCGGCGGACGACTCGATCGTCAGTCTGTTCCAGGACTTGATCGCGTTTTGTCGAGGACGCCTTCTTCCTCCTCGCCCTGCGTGGTGAAGCCGGTGACCTTCCTGGCGGCGATGATGGACTTGCCCGTCGTGGGATCGACTATGCCCGGGAATATGGCGCCTCCGTGGCAGCTGCGGAGCCTCGGTGATGAAGAGGCCTGAGAGAGAAGGGGGGGGGTGGGGGGGGTTTCTCTTGTCCCTTAGGGGGGCGTGAGGCGACGAGTGCTCTCGTCGGAGGAGGTGCCATGTTCAAGGTGTGACGGTGCAGTATTGGGCGGGTGGGCGGGTAAGATCCCTCCGCTTGAGCGGGGATGGGGTTAGACAGGATAGTTATTGGTTGTTGTTTCAGGCGATCCAGATGTCGGTTTTGGATGAGAGTCGGAGCCTAACTTTCTCTCTCTCTGTAGGGAGTTTCCGATATCATCCATTCTCATCGGTGGGGGGAGGGGGGGGGGTGGCAGTGGGACACTTCCTTGGTTCTTATAATCGGATGGGGAGGGCGGAGGAAGACAGCCTCGAATCGGAAAGGGGCCATGAAGGAAGATGAAGCTTCGACACCCACCTCCCCCGCCCCTCTTCTCTCTCTCGCCGCCCGGGGAACGATTCCGTCGTGAAAAGTCAACGCTTGGGCTCTTGGGGCGGGATGTCTGATCCGGGACACTGGCGACTTTGGGATGAACTCTGGATGGCCCGGCTCGGGTGGGGGTTTGTGTGTCGCTGGGCGCTGGAGATGAAGGGGGTGGGGGGGGAGACCAAGTTTTGAATCGAACTGCGTGAACTAAACTCCTGGCTTTCCTTTGGTACGCGGTAGTTACTCCGAGAAAATCAGTTCGTAAGCAATGCGAGTGAGGGTTGAAGGCGGGGTATATCACGTCTAGCGGGATGGAGGACGCAGCATTTGATTTCGAGGGGGATGTAAACGGCTCCTGCGGACTGCAAGAGTTGTTGGCGGTATAGGCAAAGTATGAGGGTTGTCATTATGAATGATGCTGAGTATCCGTGGGATACCTCACAAAGTTGATTCCTGAAGAGCTAATTATGGAAGTTTGTCCTTGAGAGCGTCCAAGTCCAACCCGTAAGCAGTGAATATGTAGTACATGGGCAGGACGAGTGAAAAAGCACCACGGCACTCACTAAGCTTCTTGGTTCTAAGACATTTTCATCTGTAATGTATCAAAAGAGACATGTCCTACGAGGTGTTACACCTGTCAACTAGGTAGATGTAGGCTTACAATGTTCCAGGGCGGGCCTTGGAGCACCATAGCCACGTGCCTCAAGAGGTCCCATTGATCCCGGCGCTACAGGATATGTATTGAGCGGTGATCCAGCTCGAATTCTCCGTCGCCAGCCACAGAACCGTCCGCGCGACGTCGTCAGGCTGGCCAATCTCTTCCGACCCCCTCGCAATCGATCGGAGCGGCTCCGTGGGGTCCATACCAAGCCGCTTCCTCGCGTCAATCACTATATCGGTGAGGATCGGACCCGGGGCCACCGTGTTGACCGTGATGCCGTGCGAGCGTCCAAGCTCGCCGGCCAGCGCCTCGGTCATGCTGTCCTCCGCGGCCTTGCTGGCGCCATACCCGGCGACTCCGCGGTGCCCGAGCTTCGAGGCCACGGTACCGATGTTGATGATGCGCCCGCCCCTCGGCATACGGCCTTCTTTCACGACGGCTTGCACCATGTACAGGGGGGCAAACGTGTTGAGGTTGAACTCGGCGAGCATCTGCTCAGGCGTAGCATCCAACAGGTCGCCGCCCAAACAGATCCCGGCGTTGTTGACTGCCTCGCGCGAGGTTAGCAGGCCGGTCTTCCCCCCCCCCCCCTTCATCTTGCTCCTTGGACCAGGGAATCACATCATGTTAATTACCCAGGATGTCGACCTTGTCGACGCCAAACGCTCGCATCGTCTCCGCCACGAGCTTCTTTGCCCCGGCGGGCGACGTAATGTCCGCCCGGACAACGCAGGCCCGCCCGCCCCCGCTTATGATCCCTCGGGCGACGGTTTGGGCTCGTGAGGCCGACGCTTCGGAGACGTGATGGATGGCGAGCGCACTGCCGTTGCGGGCGAGGGCGCGTGCTATGGCCGCACCGATGCCGTTCTCGCGGCCGGACCCGGTCACAATGGCCACCTTGGACGTGAGAGAGAACGTGTCCGAAGCCATCATTTCGGGTGTGTTTTGAATGGGGCCTCGTTGTAGATTTTAGAGGATGAGGATGATTGTCTTTTGTGGTTCCGATGCAGAGACATGCAAAGGGTATCGACCAGGTACTCCTATTCTTATATCTAAAACATCGTCCAGGGCCACACACAATGGTCTGGCGTCCGGACTCGGAGTTTAACAGAAATCCGGTGAAAACTCGCAAAGATTTGTAAAGACCATCAGTTCCGGTTCCGCGGAACCGATCGACAGCCTACAGGGACCTGTGATGTAGCGAAACCGCGCACCGTGGATGTGTGAGACGTCATCTCTCGATCCAGTTTACAAATCCAAGGTGCCACAGGCTATCAAATAGCAACCCAACTTGGTGGCGGTAAGCCTCGCGATAGTGTCAGGCCCAAACTGGGTCGTGATGAAAACCAAGGTACAGAACGGCTGTGCAGAGAGAATATGGAAAGAGACGTCAAAAGGCTGGCGGGGGAGAGTGATGGCCAAACGCGGCTTTCGTTGACTGGTTCGAGTCGGCGCGGTTCTCAGCAAAACGACGAGTGGTTGTGCAGACAAACCGCGTCATCCAGTAATGTAACTACTTGTGCCGCTCCGCTCTCTGAACTCGGAAGAAGAGGTCGGTCGGCTCCGTGACCCGCTTCTTGGCGGCGTCCCCGCTCCTCTCTGCCCCTCTTTTGGCCGATCGATTTATCAGCCGGTGGTTCCGCGGAACCACACACCGTTGTGGGAGAGATCACAAGGAAATCCACGTTATTTTTTAGCTCACTGAATCAGGCCTGTCACGTGCCATTATGCATTTAACTGCGTCTCTTTTCTCCACTCTTTCTCTAGAATAAGCATCTCCATAAAGACGCATGTCAAGGTCTGTTGGGACTAGGGTTGGGAAGTCGAGGCGTCTCTCTGGGCGTCTGATGATGCTTGTATTCAGAACAACGTGCTGTCAACTCTACTTGTCATTGGTTCTGCATGAATGCTATGGATTGTTGGAACACGATATCATAGAGAGTTGAACACTAAGAGTCTGGGGCAGACTGCAGTCTACGAGCCCCAGGAGTGGGGGTGGGGAGGAGGGCGAATAGCGGCTGGATAATGGAATGTCACTATTCAGGCCCTCCCTTGCCGCTGCCTGGTACCTCGCTTGAAGTGCACGCTATTACCGCCACGGCTTCCGGAGCAGTAGTCGCCTGGCCGGACGTTTTGCGGAAACGTCGTCACTGTCTTGGTAATCAACAAGGCCTCAGCGTGTCCACATCTAGCTGTGAGGAAGAGGATGCGCCACATCCGGCGCTATGTATTGGCTCCCAACCAAGGTCGCGGAAAACAATGAAGGCGTCCGCCAGAATCGATCGAGGGCTTGAGGCACCGAGTGCGGTGGCTGAGAAGCAGCGACGCGTCACGCGCTGCTTCCCTACTCACCCTCAGACGAAGGCATGGTGGTTTCGTCGGCGATGGCGGTAAAGATTGTGGAACTGATGTCCAGTCAGGGTCTCCTGCCCTTGATGTGAGGAACAATGCTTACAGCTGGCGGTATAGCGAAATTGAACAGCAGAGTCGCGTTTGCGTGCATAGACAAAGTACATACGCCAGACCAGAGTGCGGACCGACGGTATTTGTACTCAGCGAAGCCTAGGCAGAAGAGTACACTCCTGGGCATGCGGGTGGGTAAGGAGACACGAAGTTGTCCAGAATAGAGAAACATGTTAACAGCTGTGCTTGTCCCTCACGCTTATGACTGCGCTACTTGACCCAACAACGCTTCACATTTCTGTCTCATCTCCAAGCGGTATTCTGCCGTCCAATTAACCGCTTCTGCCATATCCTGAGATCCCGGTACGTCCATCACGGCCTCCTTTAAGCAGTGTATGGACACGAACGAGCCTCTCCAGCAATTCAAAGCCAGCCTTTCCAACGGATCGTCTTCTCGGATATCGGGGTATCGTTGATCCTTCCAAAGATCAACGGCGACGCCAGCCGCCCAATCATTTTGTTCAGGGCCCCTGTACGGCTCGAAACCTCGCACCATGTAGTAAACCATAGACCCAATAGCGAATTGCTCTGTCTCTGGGCCATACAGCCCGTATCCTCCCGCTTTCGATTCCGGTCGAAGCCGTGCCCATGGTGATGCACTTCCAAGGGACTTCTGTCCAATGCTGGCAACACTATCAAAGTCTGCCAACTTCAAGTGATTTTGCTGATCAAGCAGCATGTTCGCTGGCCGCAGGTCTCCATGGACGACTCCCAAAGTCTCTAGCCAGGCGTTGGCAGCACAAAGCTCCGCGGCCCAGCGCTCGCTCAATCGCCTGTCTTCAAATCGGTCGACCGAAATGACCCTGTCTCCATCCCTTGTCTGGTTGCTTTGAAGTCGATCGTGAAGGGAACCATGGGGAAGAAATTGAAGGAAATTGGCCACTTCCGTGCGATAAAAGCTTTGTATAATGTGTGGGCATGGGCTATGATGGCTCTCGAACTTGTCGTAGATACTGTTTTCGTGAACGAACTCACGTAGCTTTTTTTGCCGCGGGAACTTGAGCGCAATCTCGTCGTCTATTTGATAGACCCACGAAACCGCTCCAAGTGATATAAAGCTTCTTGTGATCTGTCGGTATGGGTTCGAGACGCGTTGCATGATTGACTTCGTGTGAGGATAACGGTGTGAAAGGACAAGGAAAAGGCAGCAATTGCAGGAGGTTGGGTAACTTGATTCCTGATATTTATGCAGATAGCGTATGAAGGCTATTAAGAAGCCCTTCCCTAAGGGGGTATATTAAAGTAGAGAGTATACGTACATAGGAGGGCGGAGGCTTAGAGATAGGCTTAAATCCCCAGGAATTGGGTTCCTATCGGCCTAGTCAAAGGCTAGCAGCACGAATAGTGACACACACAGCACAAAACTACCGTACACCCCCAATTGATCCATCAATCACTATTACCCTCAATAATCCGACAACTGTGTGCTCTAAGTCGTGACATTTACTTCCCAGCCTCACATCAACGGAAAACACTTTCGAAAGTCGGACCACATGCCTCAGACTGGACAAATAATGAACGCCAAGCGCCAACGACAGGTAGGAGGGCCCCATTGCATGCTTGAGAGAAAACGGTCATACTGAAATTGTTTTTTGGCAGGCTTGTGATCTTTGTTATCGCCGAAAGTTCAAATGCGATGGCGCTGCTCCGCAATGTTCGCAATGCAGGGTCTATGATTCCGAATGCACCTACGTGGCACCTCGTCGGAAAAGGGCAAAACGCCCAGTTCCCGCAGACAATAATTCCCAGTCTCTGTCCCGAGCTGCCCCGGGCGCTGGCATCGGCAATTCTGATATCGGGCTGGGTCAGATGCCAAAAAGCGGCTGGGTGTCTGAAAGGATCACGCTGGACGACCAGGGTCGTCAGCTGGAGCTGCCACCCAGTCGCATCGTTTACCCACTGGTCGATACCTTTCTTGGCTCAGTCAACTGCGTGCTCCCCTTGTACGACGATGCTGTCTTGCTGGAAGCCGTCAGATTATGGTACAGCATGCCTTCCTGCAGGACGCGTACGACGTGGGCATCGATCAACGTGGTGATGGCTCTCGCGCACTGTTGCGACCAGGGCCTATCAGAGCAGTCGGAACTCTTTGTTGCGGAGTCTGTTGGCAAGGCACAATCCGTCCTGACCGACTTGATCATGGGCGACCTCAGGTTGGACAGTTTGCAGGTGATCCTTGGGCTCGTCTTGTCGTTTCAGCGCATGCCCAACATGAGGCCGGCCGCGGTCCTCATATCGACTGCCTTCAGACTCATCCACGAGATGGGAATCCACCGGAGGGAAGGCTATGAGGGAATCTCAAACGCCGAAGCACTGCAGCGGCGGCGAGTGTTCTGGGTCGCCTACATTCTCGACCGGGATATCAGCATGCGAACACGACAGCCGCCAGTTCATCAGGATGCGAACATCGACCTGGACCTACCGCCGCCGGTTTATTCGAGTACGGACAGGGCCGGATTCGTCGACGCCGGTGACGGGCGCACCCACTTCAACGTCTTCCGATCTCGAGCGCAGCTCGCCCGGATTCAGGGACAGGTGCACGAATGTATCTTCTCCGTGCAGGGCCGCTCGAGGCCCGCGGGCGAGGCCTCGCTTGAAATCGCGCGCCTTCGGGGGCTGTTGGTGCGGTGGCGAGCGCAGATACCCGCGACCCTCGGCGCCGAAGCTCTGATGCGGACCCGCGGCGGCACCGTCCTCCCAAAGGCCCTTTGCACGCTCTACGCCACGAGTCTATCGCTGCTTGGGCAGCTGACCCGCGTCAATGCGATCGAGTTCGACTGGGTCAACAGGCTGCTGCGTCATGCGCGGAACGTGCGTGCGGGACTACCCAGCGTCCCCCCAGCTTCGCTCGAGGGCTGGGACGCGCTCGTGGAGGAGAGTCGCTCGTTTGTCATGCTGTTCCTCAGCATACCGCAAAAGCACATTGCATTTGGGCGGTAGGTCAAGTCATATCCCCCCCTCTCTACAGCTGCTCAATAGCCTCGGATGGCTTTTGCTAACCGGCTTGGTTCGCCACAGGCTGTACTGCTGTTCACTGATCTCCGGGCTCATGTTCCTGTCAGCGAATTGCATCGGAAAGTCTGACCAGGCCCACTACGAGAGCGACCAGCAACTCAGGCTGCAGGCGAAGGGTTTCATTGATGAATTCTCTCAGCTTTCACGCCACGACGGGATACTCGCAGCCCAGAAAGCCTACGCAGAGCTGGATTGGCATGTTTTGGACGTCTCACGCATGGAGCACGTAACGATTCAGTCCCTCGGGTACGGGATCTAATGATGTAGAGCCAGACTCTGCAAAACTGTGCAGAGTCTTCTACCAGCTTTTATTAGCACTGGAAAACTCTTTTGTGTTGATCACCTGCTTGTGTCTCGCAAGGTGATGGGTGCTGTGTCGGCAAAACTGCCTCGGTGGCGCTGCAGTTCTCACTGGTTTTGCGTCGCTTTCTAAGAATCAGAGCACCGAGCTTGGTGGCATATTTGGGGGTAATCATATGGGCTGCCGTAGGGGTTTGCTGTCTCGCCAGTGTGTGTGTGTTGGGACTGCCCATCTTTCGGTTTACAAACGGAGCCAATGACTCACTCAATTCGCCCAACAATACTCCACGATTGTCAGCAACTATGAAATTAGGAGCAAAGTGAATGGTCCCCTTTCCCAGCGAGCGGAAATGGACTCGACGCAGGCTACTCGGGCAGCCCGGAAATAATTGATATTGTATTCATTTAAGCGAAGTTTCGGCAGCCGATAAAAGAAGAGCGGCGCTGACAGACCAGTGTCGGCCAGCTGGCCGGTAAATGACCCCACCTTCGGCATGGCACGGGACAAACGCCGGCCCCACCAGGTCCGAGCTACCGCCGATCCAGGCGACTTCCGCCGAAGTAGATGCAAATTTCACAGTCGACACCTGCCGCACGTAGAACCGCCGCGTGCTCTTGATGTTCCGATTTACTCTGAGTCTACAATTAACACGGACCTAGACTTCATCTGTATCTAGCTCATGTTAATTCATTGTTTGCAGTCTCGTGGGTGACTTGAAGGGGGGAAGACTGACCGCAATTCATGGAACAAGATTCTCGGAACAGCACGGATTTTCTTCCAAAGCACGATGTGTTGGTTGTTTCCTCTTAGGTCAAATCGAAACCAAAATTTCCGTGGGATGCCAACCTTGTTGGGCAGTAGCTCCTAGAACAAAGCTCCTGCACAGTGCAGCACACACTGTAAACAGAAAGAGTAAGCAGAGGTGTTACTTCCGCCGCAGCCTCGCACCACCAAGGTATCCGAAACCTTGCTCGCTCACCCAAGACGTGGCAGGAGCAAAGCAATCACACTTCTTTCTCCGTTGAGGCCGCGTCAGAAGTTTTCTTGCCTCTTCATCGGCTCCTTCCACCCTCCCGCGGGCCGCAACTCTTTCCCAACACAACGCTCCTGTCACGTCACACTCTCCACACTCAATCTCACTTCCCTTCTTCTCGATCACGACAACTCTTGGAACTTATTACGCCGCAGTTGCAAACTCATCCGTCTCGACGCCCCTTCCCACATCAGTACCTCAAGCAGTAGCCAGTGCAATGAAGGTAGTCACCGCCGCCGGTCCCGTGGTCTCAGATGCCGCCCCTCGTCAAACCGCGCCTCCTCAGTACGATTCAGTCTCGCACGCGCACCGCGTGCAGCATTACAACTCGCCCGCATGGCAAGACACCAGCTACACAGCCTGCTTCCTATTCTGTTCAACATTACCCGGCGACGGCACAGCAGCAGCAGCAGCAGCAGCAGCAGCAGCGGATCCCGCGCTCGAGTGGGAAGCCAGACTTCGCGTGAAGTCCCGCGACCTGCCGCGGCTCATGCGGGAGGGTTTCCACTGGACGCCAGCTAACTTCGACCCCGGCGCCACGTACATCCAGAAAGATCTCAGTGGCGAGAAAGGGGTCAAGACTCTCAAGAGGTGCGGCTGGACGCGGTCCCGCAACTTCTTTCTGTCGGACCTGAGCGACAACCCTTACTGGACCGCGACTTTGGTTATCTTTGCTCGTAACACCAGTGTCCTGTCGAGATTCAAAGTAACCGACGTCACCATGGAAAAGATGAGCTGGGCTGCCGCTTGGAAGAAGGACCCGCACTCGGGCAACGTGCGGTGGATCTACGAATGGGATTGCCGCAAGCCGCAAGGAAGCTACAATGCCGTGTACGGCGAAATGGCGCTGGACGGGTGGTGGCCGTGGCCCAAGCGTGCTGCCGATGGCACTCCGGAGTGCGGGAGAGTAGTTGAGAGACAGGACAATGAGGCGTGAGGCAAAGAACCACAGCTACGTACTTTACCAGCATAGCTATTCAGCAAATACCTAATCGCATCCATAAGTACCCAGGGAGGTGCCAGAGGCATAGCAGTCGCGGTCAATTTAGACTTCCGTCACGATACGGTCACTTGCCCCAGTAACAGTATCACGGAGTACCTGTCTTTAGGACAGAAGGAACCCCATATCCCGTGCCTCCCTCTGCGTCTTTCACGCCCCTCACCCCCCATGATGCCTTCCCCTGAGCAGACGACAACTCCTTCCGCAGTCATTCCTGTGATGTAATCGTCGTCCTAAAGTGTGAAAGCACCCTCAGATGGAAGGTAGCAAAGAGAAGCTGATGTCTCCCTCAATCCCCTATTTAATCTCCTCTCAGGATCGCCTCGTTTTACATTTTGTCTTTGGCCCCCCCATCCCGCCTTTTTTTTGGTTCAACATCATCATCACACAACACTCGCTTTTTTCTTGGTTATTATCAATAACCAATATCAATTCCACCATGGGCATGTAAGTGTTCTCCCTTGGCATCCCCCTCTCTTCTGAGTGTTCCCCGTTCTGACATGCTCAATCACAGCACTATCTTCAGCGTCAGCCTCCGCAACCGCTCCCCCGCTTCGGCGGCCGCTCCCCCCGGCGAATCCTCATCGCAAACCCGCTCCCCCCCCCTCTGGCCAGCAGGCGCCTCCTTCGCCTGACAATCTGTGAGTTTTTCCATCTGCACACAGTCACAGACGCTGTAAACCATCTTGTTCACGTCCCGCTAACGTATGTCATCATCGCAGAGACTCTGATATTCCTGCAGAGCAAAAGGCGGAGGAGGCGTCGGCCTCTGGAAGAGGGGTTCCAGACCAGAGCACTGGGGGCGTGGTGGGGACGGTCCGTGTGGCCGGGGGCGGCGCCGAGCTTGAGATGATCGGGGGGGTGGACGCGGAGCTTGACGTTAAGATGGGGACAGCCGTGGTGGGCACAGCCGTGGTGGTTTTTTTGGCAGTTTTTTTGGGCGGGGTTTACATTCGCTATTCTAAATAGCGTTATTTCTTGATCCATCTTTTCAATATACCCTAGCGTCCATTTATAAACCCATCGGTCTCAATTTCGCCGTTTCAACCCGCAGCTGGTTTGCTGACGCTGATCAGGCTTTTGCTCCTTTAACCAGTTATGGATCGTCTCGTAACTGCTCATAGCCACCACCTTGATCGGATCACCTCGATCGGAACATGGCGGACGGGAGGATTTGGTGGCCTCGATGCTGTTGTTTTAACCCGCAGCTAGTTTGCTGACGCTGATCAGGTTTTTGCTCCTTTACCCAGGCGTGGATCGTCTCGTGACGGCTGATAGCCATGATCCATCACCTCGATCGGAACATGGCGGACAGGACGACTCGGCCGCACCAAGTCGAGCAGTCGTACCCGAGTCACATAACAGTTATGACCCGATTCGAGCGGTTGACAAGGGAGAGCCAGGGGCAGCACCTGAATTCGAGATGGTGCGCGCCCACGATGCAATACGTACACGAGACGTCGCGACGCGAGACATTGAAACCAGATGAAGGTTGAATCCAGATGAAGGGCAAGTCCAGGACTCCAGATGAAGGGTGAATCTAGCTGAAGCTATCCCAAACACTGCAGACGTCAAGGATTTCTTCAAAAGGGCCGTGTTAGCAGAAAGATGTCTTCCGGGACTTATACTTGGGACTCGCCTGGTTCTTGTGGTCCTCTTCATGTTGGCAGAGAGCATTCGGTGTCATCAGTCTCCAGATCACCACCGATCTGACGCTGAGACGGCCCCTGCGGCTGTAATCAGGCGGAACATGTTTCTCTGGGGCACGAACACAAACACGAAAAGAAGTCCAAGTCATGAAGCCTTGCGCGTGTAGTACGCGGAGAACAGAAGCTTCCATTTCACAAGACACCATGCCACGGCCATACTTCTACACATACCCAAATTAATACATCGCGAGCCATGCAGCCGGCCGGTCTTGGTCTGTCTCTCTCTCTCTCGCTCTCTCTCTCTGTTTGCGCCGCTCCTTTCTATTCGTGGGGAGGGGGGACTCTGAAACATCATCTCGCCTTGTCGTTATCTCTGCTCCATAGCAAGTCGTTTCTCAAACAAAAAAACACCCCCCTTCTTGACGACCCCCCCACCCCCCATAATCATCTCAACAGACCATCATTGTCATCATCGAAAACAAAAAAAGCTCTCTCTCTCCTCTCTCTATTACACCTCCTCGGCAGCTACGGACTCGTAGCCGCCCGCCCTTCTCCTTCCTCTGCTCATGTTCATCAGGCTTGGGCTCTCGTACATGGCCGTGTAGTTGACGGGCTCGCCCGCCAGCACGGCGGAGCCGTTCTCGCGCCGGCCGAACGTAGGCGCGGGGTCGCACCAGAAGTCGCGGCAGTTGGCCATGCAGCCATTGGAGTACGGGTTCTTCTTCCTCCGCTTGTTCTGGGTCGCGGCACCGCGGCCGCGGATGGTCTCGATGAAGGGGTCGACACCCAGAAGACGGGCCCACCGCTGCAGGAGCCCACCCTTGTGCTTGTGGCCGTGAGCATGGCCGTGGCTACCGGCTGCATCGGGGGCGGCAAGGGACGGATGGTTCGGGTCCAGGGGTGTTCCGGTCGATGTAAAGGCCGAGGTGAGGGAGCCGTCTTGGACGCCAAACATGTTCTCGTACGTCGTCATGGCTCGGGAGACCTGGACAAACTGCACAAACAGCAGCATGCCGACCCAGGTAAGCTGCAGAGTGGCCCAGACGGTGATGACCGCCGTGTATCCGTCGGCGTTGACAACTTTGCAAAGGCCAGGGCTGAGGAAGTTGCAGCTATCCGAAGCCTTGTCCGAGATGTTGGAAAAGTCTGACAGAGCGTTAGCACTACAATCGGAGCACGGGGGGCACATCACGTACAGTAGTAGACGAGGAAGTCGTAGGCGACAATGCCCAATGTCAGACTAATGAGGTACAAGAAGAAGTGACGGTGGTTGTTTACACCGATGCAGTTGTAGACCCAGGGGCAGTGGCTAGTGTTTCGGTCAGCAATGTTCGCGCAAGGGGGGGGGCACATGCCGACTCACTGATCATGTTTGGCAACACACTTCTGGCACCGCTTGCAGTGCTTACTGCGCAGCGGCGTCCGGATCATGCAGGTGACGCAGAAGTTGGTCTCGTCAAACTTCCACTGCTTCAGGAGCTCATCAATGACGGACTTCTGCTCGGCGATGCCGTTCATTTTGGGGACGAATCCCGGGTCGTGTCGCATGGCGGCGCTGTAAAAGTAGCTACAGAGTCCGAGGAGAGCTCCAAAGGCCAGGTTCAACCACCAGTGAGGTCCGGTAGCATCTATCTTGGGTCAGCGGCAAATCAAGACACGTCCGAGGCTATCGAATCATACCTGACGAGCCCGCTGTACCGGGCAAGATAGTAGTCAGCCACCTCAGGGCGACCCAGAACAGCGAAGCGGCAAAGATGCCGGCCAGCCAGGGCTAGTCTTGTCAGCAGAGATCTCGGCGCCAACGGCACGGCAACCTACGGTTCTGTGAAAATGTCTCATATCGGGCGGCGCGAACTCGATGACTTGCTGGGCGCACCATTGCATGGCGTATCCAACGACCAGCGAGAAGAACAAGCCGGCATACACGGGCATGCTCCCCAGCATCGTGATCATGGACCAAACCAGCAGGAAAGGCCACAGGAACAAGAACTTGGTGACGAAGCCCCTCTTATCCTGGGGGAGGAAGCGCGCACCCGGGAACTGTGGCTCGATGGGCTGTCCGTCCTCGTCGTATCCGCACTCCTTCAGGGCCCTGTGCCAGGCGCCCGTCGTGTTGAGTTCCTTTGCCGTGCCGGCCGGGGTCTTGCCGGTGGACGTCTTGGCGAACCGATCGGCTCCGTACTCGAGCAGCTTCTGTATGCACGCGGGCGAGCCCTTGACCAGTGCCCAGTGCAACGCGGTAAACCCTTGCTCGTCGGTGGTGTGAACGCTGGCGCCCCAGCGGAGGAAGAGGTCGACGCACTGAGGGAACCCCTTGTAGGCCGACCACATGAGCGCCGTGTGCCCGTAGCTATCGAGCACGTCGACTGGGATGCCCTGGTGGAGGAGGAGGACCAGCAGAAGGGTATTGCCGTTGAAGGTGGAGATGTGGAGGGTATTGTAGCCCTGGGCGTCAGTGATGAGGGGGTCGGCACCATGTTGGAGGAGGAGATTGACGGTGTAGTAGTGGCATCTCTGAGCGGCCCATTGAAGAGGTGTCGCGACGGATTCTCCTCCCTTTTTGTTGATCTCGGCGCCATTGTCAATGAGGAACTTGCTCATGGCATACTGGTTGTTTATCGCCGCCCACTGATGAAGGTCGTTAGGTTAGTCCCATGTAATCAAATCAAAACACACGTCGTCCAGAATGGATTGCATGGCTGCAAGACGGCCACCTACATGCAAGGGTGTGATGCCTTCATCGTCAGTGTATGTCGCATCGTATTCTCCCGACTCGAAGAGCTTCTCCATGGCGGGTACGTCTCCCACTCTTGCAATCTGCATTATGTCGTTTTCCGCGCTCGGCGCATCGCCACCGATGCTACCCATCTCTAGTTCATTATTCAGCGTCGGCGCGGCGGCGCTCGTCTTGTTGGCTGGCTGGTTCGGGGCCACGGAGGGGGCGGCAGCGCTGCCCAGCGTGGCAGACTTGTCCATCGGTATCGACGGTCGCGAACCAAGCGGTGTAAACGTGTAAACCGTGTCGCGTTGGATGTGGACGAGTCGAGGAGAGCGAGCAATGACGACGAAGGAAGGGTATTCTCGGAAGATTAAACTTGGGGTTCGGGCCTAGCGTCGCATTGCTTAAAAGACGGTCCAAGCGAGAGATACAAGGGGAGAGAGAGACAATTAGAGAGTTAAAAAAAATAGACGAGAGAGAGAACCACAGCCGAAAAGACGGAAAAGGCGCCGAGAGCCAAGTGGGCGAAATTGCGTGGTCGTCAGCTCTCACGCTCGGCAAACGGTTGGAGACTGGGGGGGGAACTCGACGTTCGTCGTTAGGGGATCGCCGCGACCCTCTGCGCCCTAAATCGGACTAGCGAGGCTGAGCTGACAAAGATGGGCCCGCTACTGTCTGCCGGTTTATCCGTGATTGGCTGGAGCAGGGTAAGCGCCCCAAAGCTTGGCACGAGGAGCCCCCCGGGACCCAGGTTAGCTCGGACTATTCGGACATATCAGCCTCGTCTGGTAAAATGGGTCTATTGTGGCTGAGGAGTCTGACGTGTGTGAAGAGAACTCCACTTGTGCTCGCGTCAGTCCCCACTGACGGAGCTGCATTGGCGATTTCTTCTGGAAATCTGTCTAACGGCCACGACTCAACATCGCCTATCCAGACACCCCAGTCGCTCGTTCGCAGGGTATCATCCCACAACAGGGGACCAAAACCCATCACTCAGCAAGCTGCGCACTATTCTGCAATCACTTTCCGAACACCACGCGACTCGCTCGACCATCTGCGACCATGGCCGACAAGATGAGCGGCTCCTTGACGGAGTTCTTCGAGCTCATCATGACCCCCTCGGCGCCCGTCCTCCTTGTCGGCGCCGCCATCGTCCTGCTCTTCCCTATCTTCCTGCACTATATCCTGATCAAGTCGACGCCCTACACGACCCTTCCCTCGGTCCTCCTCCTGGGCCCCGCCGGGGCCGGCAAGACAGCTCTGCTCACCCTCTTCGAGCGCGGCGACGCCCCCGCATCCACGCACACGAGCCAGCGGCCCCAGACGGTCGAGCTGACGGCCTCGCGCGACAGCAAGACGGCCCAGAGCTTCCGCAACCACGACGACACCTCGGGCACCCACACCAAGTTCCTCCTCGTCGACACACCCGGCCACGGCAAGCTGCGCAACCACGCCATGGCCAAGCTCGCCGGCGCCGCCTCGGACAAGTCCAAGCTCAGGGCCATCCTGTTCCTGGTCGACGCCGCCGCCATCGGCGAGAACGAGGCCCTCGCGCCCACCGCCGCCTACCTCTACGATGTCCTCCTCGGTCTGCAGAAGCGCGCCGCCTCGAGCAAGTCGTCCAAGCCCCCCGCGCCCATCCCCGTGCTCGTCGCCGCCAACAAGACGGACCTCTTCACGGCGCTGCCGGCCGCGCTGGTCAAGACGAACCTCGAGGCCGAGATCACCCGGATACGCTCGTCGCGCAGCAAGGGCCTGCTCGACTCGGGCGTCGGCATCGACGACATCGGCTCCGAGGAGCACGACGACTGGCTGGGCGCGTACGGCACGGAGAAGTTTACATTTGACCAGCTGCGCGAGTTCGAAGTGGATGTCGACGTCATCGCGGGCAACGTTACGGGAAGCGGCTCGGGCCCGGATAAGTGGTGGTCTTGGATTGCGCAGCGGGTATAACCCGTGGCAGCAGGGGTCAATGAGGTTAAGAAAAAAAAAGCACATAATGGGATTCTTTCTATTTGGCGAGTGCGACGCCGGTTCAGATGCGCGCAAAACATTGTGATGTGTGATTCCATCCTTGTAAGCACAGGACCCAACCGTTTTCGCGCCACGTAGACGTTGAGTCTAGCCCGTCCCAAGATCTCCAAGCAAATGCCGCCAACCGAGGTCAGTTGATGGGACCCAAGATTCGTCCCTACCACCCGCTGCCATGCCCGCTTCCCAAACGCCGATGCTGAGACTACCGTCCCTCCTAGTAAAGTCTTGTTGCCCGTCTCTCTCTCTGTGACTGTCTTTTCTACTTGGAAAAATGCTCAAGCTCTATTTGAAAAAAACTCAAACCCCTTCTCAATAGACTCTTTTCTATTGGAATGGAAAGGAGAAAAGAAAGAAACAAACCCAATGAATTCAGTTAGGCCTTCATGTTCACGACCCAGGTGAGCAAATCAACCTTTGTGACGACGGCCACGGGCTTGGACAGGCTGCCGGCGCCGTCGGCCTTGTCGGTGACGACGGCGGCGCTGTTCCACTCGAGGAACTTGCTGAGGACGGAGAGGGGCGTGTCGAGGGTGATCTCGACAAAGTTGCGCTTCCTCTGCCTCTTGGCCTTGTCGCCGGCGCCCTCGCCAGCCTGGCGGGGGTCGGTGACGACCTCGTCGAGGCGGCCAAAGTCGAACATGACGTCGCTGACGGGGCTGGAGCCGGTGGCGCGGCCGGAGGAGATGTAGCTGAGCAGGTTGCCGAGCGTCACGAGGCCGACGAGCCTGTTGCCGGTGGCGGAGAGGACGGGCAGCTGGTCGAAGCCCTTGTCGCGCATGATCTCGGAGGCCTCGGAGCACGGGCTCGTGGCGGGGACGGACATGACGGGCTTGAGGCGCAGGGCGCGGATGGTGGCGCCCCCGTAGGGGTCGGCGCCGGCGGACGTCTTGCTGACGCCGTTGCTAGGCTCGTTGGCGTCGTCGGCGCCGGCGGTGGGGTGGGTGTCGAAGCCGTTGACCTCGGGCAGGAGGTCGTTGGCGGCGAGCCAGTCGTCGTCGGCAAACTTGGAGAGGTAGCTGCGGATGCTGTCGGGCAGGACGACGACGACGGTGTGGCCCTTGCCGAGGCCGAGGTCCTTGATGGCGCGGAAGGCGGCGGCCAGGGCGGAGCCGGAGCTGCCGCCGACGAGCAGGCCCTCCTCGGCGATGAGGCGGCGGGCAAGCTGAAAGGACTCGCGGTCGTCGGTCTTGTACCACTTGTCGACGAGGCCGCGTTCGAGGACGTCGGGGATGAAGTCGTAGCCGATGCCCTCGACCTTGTAGGACTCGTTCTCGTGGTCCTTGTTGAGGGATTCGGGCACGGCGAGGATGCTGCCGTGGGGGTCGGCGGCGATGACCTTGATGTCCTTGTTGTGCTTCCTGAGGCCGCGGGCGATGCCGCTGATGGTGCCCCCGGTGCCGGCGCCGGCAACGACGGCGTCGACGGCGCCGCCGGTCTGGGACCAGATCTCCTCGGCGGTGCCGAACTCGTGGGCTCGGGGGTTGTCGAGGTTGCCGTACTGGTCGAGGATGTGGGCGTTGGGGATCTCCTTCTCGAGGCGGCGGGCGACGCCGATGTGCGACTCGGGGCTGTCCCAGGCGGCCTGGGTGGGTGTGCGGATGATGGTGGCGCCGAGGGCGCGCAGGACCGAGACCTTTTCGGCCGACATCTTTTCGGGGAGGGTGATGATGGTTTTGTAGCCCTTGATGGCGCCGACGAGGGCCAGGCCGATGCCGCTGGTGGTGTTTTGTCAGTGATTGCGAACGGAATAGGTAGAGGGGAGAGGAAGAGAGAGAGAGAGAGAGAGAGAGAGAAACAAGGGGATGCGTACGTGTTACCGCTGGTGGGCTCGATGAGGGTGTCGCCGGGCTTGATGCGGCCGGACCTCTCGGCCTCCTCGATCATGCGCAGGGCGATGCGGTCCTTGACGCTGCCGCCGGCATTGAAGAGCTCGACCTTTGCGTAGACCTCGGCCTCGATGCCCAGGCTCTGGGGGATCTTGTTGAGGCGCACGAGGGGCGTGTTCCCGATGAGCTCGGTGGCCGACCGGGCGGTGACGGCGACCCTGGTGGCGTTGATGGACTTGACGTCGCCCATTTTGTGTGTGTGTGTGTGTGTGTGTGTGTTGGTGTTTTGTGTTTGTGTCTTGTGTTTTTTCTTCTATGTCGGCAACTCTTAAGAGGTTTGAAAGAAGAAGGATGTGGAAAGGTGGAAGAAAAGAACCCTCGGAGGTCGTGATGTAGAGAGGGAGAGCAGGTGTGTAGAGTGTGTATGAAAAGAGAAACGCAATCCACTCGGTGGGATGGTGTGAGAATTGGGAGAAAAACGACCCCGCCAACGCCGAAGATATCCGCCCGCAGAGGGACCCGCCCTTGTACCGCCCCGCCCCGATTTGTACCTACAGGTACCTCTGGCTGGTGCACTGCACGTACGGATGCTGGCGGCGCCGTTACATCTGCCTCCCTTACAAGTTACAGAGGCAGTGAGAGGGTAGCAGCATGCCTAAGTTCTAACAGTGCCGCTCCATTGGGGTTCTGTGCTTTTCTTCCCTCTTGTCCCTCTTGGAATACGGATACTACCTAGACCATATCCAAGTTACCGTCATGTCGTACCGCGAGAAAAACTTAGACGCTGGACGGCCTTGTCCCTCGGCAGTCCCCGAATATTGCCTCTCTGTCATCTCATGGAACGTGGCCTCAATTCTGCTCAGGTTTCGGGGGGTTTCCCTCTCTTTTGAGTCTCCTCAGCCGACAAAGGGTGTCGAAGCCCTGACAGCGCTTTGGGCCTCCGGGTTCATCTCACAATGAATGCACTGCAATAACCTAGCTGCCTAGTATCCGTATAAGTACATCGTATGTACATGCGCAGCGCTCTCGGACCTTGCAAGACTCGGCCGGCCCGTTCCCGCAACTCGGCCGAGAGACACGGCAACGGAGGTGCATCGCATTGATCTCACACTGGTACGAATTAGGCGTGTTGACTAACACGCGGAAGGTTGGTGCAGAACAACTCTTCTCAGCCAGGGTTGCCCCATCACACGAGTTACAAATGCCCCTCAGGGCCTGAATCTACAACTCTAGGGAACGAACTGTTCAATATAGTTACCATGTCATGACCATTTCATAGGTGTTTTCACCAGCCACTCAACTTCTACGATGGCTTCTAGTGCCAAATCGCTACTCGCGGCTGACTCTTCCGCTCTTCGGCCGAATCTCGCCCGCGAATCCTTCAGCTGCCAGCCAACCATCACCAGACCATCACCAGATACGTCGCTTCTGGCGTTGCTCGTCCGTCCGAAACAGTCCGTGGCTAATCAACATATATAGATCTGCATGTCTTGCAGCCGTCGTGCCTCTTGCTGTATCATCGACCCATCTCTCCTGATCCTCAGCTATCCTAGACTGTTTGTGACTCACTCTTTAGCTTTCTTCCTTGCTAGTCTAAGTAAGCAATGACCGCCCAACCTACCATCACCACATCCTCCCGAAAGAACATCGTCATCCTCGGGGGCTCATACGGCGGCGTCTCGACGGCCCATTACCTCCTTCAACATGTCCTGCCGAAACTGCCTGGCCGTGATGAGTACCAAGTCGCTCTCGTCAGTCCCTCGACCCAGGCTCTGTGTCGTCCAGCATGTCCTCGGGCGCTGATATCCGACGACATGTTCCCCCAGGACAAGCTCTTCGTCGACATCCTGACCGCGTTCACGTCCACGTCGTACGCCAGCACCACCATGTTCCGGTTCGTTCAAGGGACCGCAACGTCGGTGAACCGCGTCGGGCGAACCGTCAACATCGCCTTGGCAAGCGACCATGGCGTCGAGACCTTGGCCTATCACGCCCTGGTCATCGCCACGGGGGCGTCGACGCCTTCGCCTCTCCTCGGTCTCAACCGGGACGACTCGGAGACCCTGAGGCAGAGCTGGGCCGAGTTTCGAAAGGCCCTGCCAAAAGCCAGGAGCATCGTCATCGCTGGTGGGGGTCCGGCAGGAGTCGAGACCGCGGGGGAGCTCGGCGAGCATCTCAATGGCCGGGCTGGCTGGGCAGAGACCAAGCTGAAGAGCCCAAAGACCCCCATCACACTCGTGACCGCCGCGTCCCAGATTCTCCCCGCCCTCCGCCCGGGCATCGCGCAGAAAGCGGAGGAGTACCTCGCCCGACTCGGAGTCACCGTCCTCAAGGGCGTCCGGGTCGAGACTGTGACTCGCCCGGCCCTGGTGGGAGTTGTTGTTGGTCAAGAAGCAGAAGCCGCGCAGAAGGCCGTCATCACCCTCAACGGCGGCAAGACGCTCGAGGCCGATCTCTACATCCCCGCGACGGGAACTCGGCCAAACACCGACTTTTTCGACAACGACAACGACGAAAACGACGGCATCCTCCTTCCCGACCGCAGGGTGAACACCAACCCCTCGACTCTCCGCGTCGACGGAGCCGGCGCCCGCGTCTACGCCATCGGCGACGCCTCCTCCTTCGCCAGGCCCGCCGTCCACAACATCCTGAGCGCCGTCCCGGTCCTGTGCTCCAACATCAGACGCGATCTCCTCCTGGCGTCGGGGAGACCAGAGACCGCGGCGGCGGAGGAGGACAGGCTGTTCGTCGAGGACACCCGCGAGACCCAGCTGGTTCCGATCGGGCGGAGCAAGGGCGTGGGCGCCGCCATGGGGTATCGGCTACCCAGCTTCGGGGTTTGGATGATCAAGGGGCGGGATTACTGGTTGTGGACGACCGGTAGTCTTTGGAGCGGGCGCCAATGGGCCAAGGAGTCGTGAGCGAGCACTTGACCGTAGCCAAGTCTCGAATGTGTGTGAGCTGGGTTGGTGAGAATGTTGATTATTTGTTACCCATTTCACATTATTTAACTACTGGTATACATCATATTCAGTCAGTAAGTCTTTCCTTATTGGCCCCAAAGTTTCTCTCGCGGCCCCAAGTCAACTTTGACTGTTGTAACTATCTCGAACCCTACGAATACTTGGTAGATTGAGGCAATATCACCCAGTAAATATCACTACCACATATATGACATCTCCAAGTGCCCAATGACTGTCGTACAAATTTCCGTCCCCCCACTCAAGCATATTCCAATCTTGGCACGGCTTATATGGTTGAACATTCTCAAATTGCCATGCCCCTACAACGTTGGCGCATGTGAATGCTTACTCAGACCACGTCAAGCTTGCTGCTCTTGGCTACTCATGCTACCTCCAACTTCCAATTCTAGAAGCACATTGGCCAGAGTCCGCGGGTACGGCGTGCCCGAGAAGTATCCGTACACGCGTAGCGTAACAGTTGAGCGGTTGCCGAGTTGGGTGCGCCATCGGGCGTTTTCAGCCGTGTCCGGGGATCTGATACAGTCAGATGCGGTCACCATGTCTCGGTCTCGCCTCAAGCCACGAGGAAGCCCGTCCCGGTTGACGACGCGCGTAGCCCGCGCTCTCCTCTAAACTCTGCAGGCAAACGGAAGAATGTGCCGCAATCAGACATAGTTATCAGACTCGAGGCCCCGAAGCTTTCCTCTAGATTCAGGTCTCCTCCCCCCCCCCCCCTCTCTCTCTCTCTCTGGTTCTGGTCCGAACCCAAGGCTGGCTGAATGACTTCGTGTCACCACACGCCGGGGCTGATGGTCAGACTCGACGACCATCATTGTCTCTCGCCAAGCCCGTGGGCTGCTTCATTCTTGCAGACGCCCACCGTTTGCTTGTTCCACAGAGTCAGTCGCCCGCTTACATCGAGTAGGCTGGCAACTGACATGGCTGTGTGTGATCATGCAGCAACCTAGTCCAGGGGGGCAGTTTTACATGTGAGAAAACGCCCAGACTTGGACGGCAACCACTTGTATAAAACGAACGATGCCTCTCGTGGTACTCAAGATCCCTATACTATTACTGCTCATTCCCTGTCGGCATAGCTTCAAGACATCGATGCGCTGTTAACAACACTCCGTAATAACACCCCTTTCAAAACTCTCAGTTGCAGCCATGGCTCGCATTCAAGACTTTCAGGGTATGCAGTACTCCCGCACCGGCGACGAGCTCGAACAGCAGGATTACGCCTTCTTCAACCAGCAGTACGCCACCTCCACCTACCAGAAGGACCGCGACATGAACCCGGACCTCATCGTCCGGCCCAAGCACGACGAAGACGTCATCAGGGCCGTCAACTGGGCCCGCGAGAACAAGGTCGCCGTCGCCGTCAAGAGCGGCGGCCACCAGTACAGCGGCGCCTCCTCCACCGGCGGCAAGAACATCCAGGTCGACCTCAGCAACACGTACAAGGACCTGATGGTCCTGCGGCCCAAGGAGCCCATCGCCGACGACAGGGCGCTCGTCTACATCGGCGTCAGCACCACCATGATGGACCTCAACCGGTACCTCAAGCACAACAAGCTCTTCGTCCCGACCGGGCAGTGCGCCTACGTCGGCGTCGGCGGACACGGGCAGACCGGCGGCTACGGGCAGCTCGGCCGCAGCTTCGGCCTCTTTGGCGACAACATCCGGACCGTCCGCCTCGTCTGCCACGACGGCGTCATCAGGGACGTCACCAAGCTGAACGACCCCGAGCTGTTCTACGCCCTCCTCGGCGGCAGCCCGGGCAACTTCGGCATCATCACCCACTACATCGTCGAGGTGTTCCGATCCAAGAGCTACCTCGGCACCGTGGCCGGGCCGAACGGCTTCAAGGGCCCCCACGGCATCAAAGCCCTCTGGATCTACTCCAAGGAGGTCCTCACCCGGCTGCTGACCACCGTTGCCGAGATGGCCGACGACCCGACCTTCCCGCGCGGGTTCGACCTCTGCGTCAGCGTCATCAGCATCGAGTTCCCCATGGCCACCCTGTTCAAGGAGCTCAACGACGCCAGCGTCTGGGACCGCGTCCAGGACAAGATCCGGAACGCCCTGGAGGACAGGTTCCTCAAGCTCCTCAACGGCAAGTTCCCGGCCTCCATCATCCTCTACGCGCAGTGGTGCCCGACCAACAAAGGCGACAAATACGACGCCCGGGTCGACGCCTGGTTCAACAAGTTCCGGGAGCTCAAGGGCCTGCTGGAGAACGAGAGCCTGCAGTTCGGCGAGTTCGACATGGACATGTCCGACATGACGGGCCAGTGGCTCTTCCCGCGGGCGCGCGAGTTCGACCTCCCCTACGTCAAGCGCACCTACGCCACCGCGTCGACGACGCTGGGCCGCGACGGCTGGGTCGGCGCCGTCGCCGACCGCATCGACCTCATCTACAACCCGGAGCGGTACCTCCGCGGCCACGCCGGCGAGAAGGACTTTGAGCGCTTCATGCGCTGCAAGCTCTCGGTGCAGATCCAGTGCTTCGGCGGCGCCGCGTCGCGCTTCTCCGCCAACGCCGGCAACGGCACCTCCTACAGCTGGCGCGACTCGTCCGTCGTCCAGACGCTGGACTGCTTCCACAACCCGGACGACGAGTCCCGGCGGTACGCCCGGGAGTGGCAGAGCATGAACGACGCCGTCATGGTCGGGCCGCGCAGCCCCTTCAGCAAGCAGGACAGACGCGTCCTCTGGGGGTCCTACGGGGACTGGAACCTGGGCGACGAGAGCGTGTGGAGGACGTACTACGAGGACGAGAAGAAGTACGAGAGGCTCGGGAGGGTCAGGGCCAGGGCCGACCCCGACGGCACCTTTACAGCAAATCCCTTTGCCGTCACCGCGGCCAAGTGACCGAGACGAAACTGGGGTAACAGGTATGGTAGACTGACCACGAGGGATGTCATCGAAGTGTTAGTCAATGGTTATTACTGCCCACGTAACCAACAATATCGTTTTGTTACGTGACGTAGACTGTAGTAGACGAGATCGGTCCCTTTCACGTAACAATTTGTAAAATGGATCTTGTCAAATTGTGGTATTAATTATCACAACATGAATCCTCTTTTGTTTTCGAATTCCAGCCCCTGACCAAACTCGTGGGGACTTTCCCACCCCATATCTGAAGCCGTGCCCCGTGTATAGCTCCTCTCAGCCTCCTCAGCATTCCTTTCCATCTGTTCTCCTCACATGGCCATCCTCAGCGCCAGCATCTTGCCGATATCAGGCGTGCCGAGCCCCGAAACGGCGTCCCAGCCCGCGACAGACGGCCAGCTCGCGTCGGGCACGATCTTGGCCTCGAACTGCGGCGGGTACGGCTTGGTCCCGAACCCGAGCTTGCCGTTACATCCCACCGACTTCCCGGCCGCCACGTCGTTGAGGGCCTGTAGCCCGGGGCCGTACAGCCACGGGTTGATGAACCCCATCGGCGGCTTCCCCGCCTGAATCAGCGCCGCGTTGACGGAGCCGACCAGGCCCGCCCAGATCGGCGCCGCGGCGCTCGTGCCCCGGAACCCGGCCAGCCGGCCCTCGTCGACGAACGTGACGTTGAAGCTCTGCGCGCTGACGTCCGGGAACCCGCGGCCCGACGCGTTGAACAGGCCCTCGAACCGGCCGCCCACGGCGTTCTTGAGGTACGCCGGCACGACCTGCTCTTGGTACGCCGGCCGGCCGAACTTGTCCGAGAAGCCGCCGCTCGAGAACCCCACCGCGCGCTCCGGCCCCACGCCCCGGACGCCGCCGACGCCCGTGACAAAGGGGCACGACGCCGGGAACACGGCGTTGAACCGCGTGCTCTTTGTGCCGTCGTTCGTGACGCACGTGTTGCCCGGCCCGGAGTCGCCCGACGCGGCGAACATGGTGACGCCCCGCGCGCCGAGGGCGCCGAACTGGTTGCAGACCTGCTGGGCGTACCCGTCCGGCAGGGACTGCTCGTTCTCGCCGAAGCTCGTCGTGATGGTGTGCGGGAGCTGGTCGTCCGGCAGCTTGAGCATGGCGTCCAGCCATATCAGCCACGGCTCCGTCGTGTCGCCCGGCTGGCCCCCCAGCTCCAGCTTGATCGGCCCGTCCCCCGCGACGGCGAGCTCGGTGTTGGGGACCGGGTTGGACAGCGAGGCGGCGTACTGGACGTCGTAGTTCAGCTCGGCGTTGGAGAGCTTGTTCTGGTTCTGGTCGATCGTGCCGCCGTTGATGCTGCGGAGGGAGAAGTTGACGCCCGCCGATGGCGGGTCGACCGCCTTGGCGAAGAGGGCGAAATCGGCAAACTTGGCGACCTGGCCCTGGGAGGCGTAGACCCCGATGCCCCGAGCCCGGCTGGCCTTCAGGTCGGCGGGGACGTTGTAGAGCGCCCTGATGCAGCTGGGCGTGACGCTTCTGTTACACGTGGGATCGACTTGGGCAGACTGGGACAGCGGCGGGGGGGGCGCGGCGTCCGCCTGCACCGTGTACAGGATCCTCGGGCTCGATCCCGCAAGCGACCTCTTGTGTTTCCGAAGCTCCTCGCCGCCGGGGGCCTGCTCTTCTTGCGCTGGAGCGGAAGATGCGGGCCCTCGGTGCATCATGGGATGCGAACAGAACCTCGTCGTCGGAGTGATCAACGAGATGCTGCGTTTCAGATGCAGCGGCAGTGAGTACTTCAACGTCCTCAAAACCTCCTTGCCGCTGTCCGCATGTTGGAACCATGCAAAATCGGCGTCGAGGAGCGCGTTGGCATCCCTCACCGTCGTCCTCAGCCGGATCCAGTGGTCGTCGATGCGGATGGCGGCCGCGTCTGCGTTTCCGTGCTCGGCCAGCCAACTCACTACGGCGTCGAGGGCTTCGCTGTCCGGCTTGAGCAGCGACTGCGCCTCGACTCGCGACAGGTGCTTGCCGTAAAGTTCGTGACCGGGTGTCGATACGCTGTAGAGCGCCTCCTCTACCTGGCGGCTCTTGTCGAGGGCGATGGAGAGACTGAACAGATGGTCCGGATCCGCGGGGCGAGAACGTGTCCATTGAGATGGCGGCGCCCTCGCATATTCCACTTGTACTAAGCCGTGCCGTGATGCGTGGATAGGGATGACGGAGAGGGCGAGGGAAACGATTGAAACCAGGAGAGGCAACATTCTAGCAGCTTGGGTTTATGCCCCTGGCATAGGTCAGTTATACTAATAACAGCCTCTAGATGGTGTGGTTAATACTATCGAAAATAGTCAGTGGTAGAAACCTCTTCGGAAGAGAAGAGAAGAGCGAGAAAAGAACAGACCATCACGACACAAGGGCCAAATAAACAGGACGGAATGCGGAGTGGTAGACGTGTGCTCGGGATTGAGTTCTTGGTTCTCTGCTTGAGAAGTTGAGATGGAATTGTAGGCGCCAAACATCCTCCTCCTTGAAACCTGGGGCGATAATGAGTTCCGACGCAGTGGTGAACTTGAAACCGACCCAAACATAAACCCGAACCCTCATGGTGCTACATGGTTCTGCCAGATCGTATCCGATTATTTCTGGGGCCCTTGTTCTGTCCCAGGTATGCGCCATCTAGTTCCGAGACTGCACGCCAGACGCCGATACAATTATCCCTTCAGGTGCGAATGGATCTCATCATCCCTGTGTCCGAAAACACGTCAATTTTATCCCAAAGTCGCCGATTCTTTAGACTTTGATTAATTAATCATTCTCAACCGTGTTAGGGTTTCTAGGCAATGGGTTTACATAGTACGAAAACCTCAACGTTGGCAAAAGCAAGTTCCATTCGCACAAGCGAGAGTAAGCACAGCCAAACTAATTGATTCTAGCAAGGCTTACACATACATAAATCGGCAATTTGACACTCGGCGGTCTCCGAGATCGATAGAGCTGCGCAAGCCGGAACTAATTAGGTACAGGTACACCTAGTATGCTAGTAGTAGGAGATATCACTGACATATCACGAGAGGCATCATAGTCAGAGGATTCAGGCTCATATCTGTTTCGTCTCAGAAAGTTTTAAAAACGAAGCTTATGTCGAGGGACGATCACGAAGTGATGTGTCCGACAGCAAGGATCTACTATTAGTTGAGACGTTGCGCAAGATGATACTGTGGGATATCTGGTGTCGAGTAGGTCAAAGACGCGTGGCTCGTATCAAACCATAACTAAAAGGGCACCTTTCGCATGGTTCGGGAGCAGGAGTGTCATCCGGTACTTTGGAGGAAGCCGATGACTCCTGTCGTTCGGCACATCTTTGCGCCAACATCCCATCACCAACACGATCACGACTTCACGCCAGACTGCATCCATCCCAGGGGGAGATCGATGATGAATTCAATTTTTACTTTTTTTTTATCGTGAGTACCCCAGTCCGAGGTCAACTCAAGGAATGCTATTGGATACCTACTGTTGAAGCCCATCGACCGTGGTCCATAAACCTTATCCCATCTCGAGGCATTGGTCGCTGTGAAACAAACGATGGGAGCTCAGCCTCGATGATTGACTCGTGCAAAGGTCTCATACGGAGCCAGGAGTCTGATCAAGAACGCTGGGAACCTACGCCATTCTCGCCATTCCACAACCTTGGCAGGGGGAACCAGAAGTGAATCGCGAGGAGGCTGGAGCTGACGAGGACATGTCTGCTAAATCTGCTAAATCACAACAATTCCAATCAATGGCTCTGTCGGAACGCGCGCTCTCATGCGCGGGTCTGGGTCTCTTGCCTAACGACCCAATCCAGAAAAGACGCTGTGGTGCTGGATCTTCAGCTTGTGCAGACCGCCTTTGCAGTCCATGCACTCCTTGGCTTCTCCCATGTCAACCTGCGAAGATGTCGAAGTGAGCGAGTGACTCCTCCAGACAGTACTACAGGCCCCGATAACCCATGTTGGGATCAACCCAAATCACCATATTTCCTACCTTGTTGCTAGCGTATCCATAACACTGCTTCTTCCTCGACTCTTTTGGCTGAGGGGCGGGATTCGCTGCGGACACGACTGTCACGTGCAAGACGGCGATTTTCCACTAACCCGTTTCTCCTCCCTTTTTCTCCTCTTCTTTTCCTCTTGTTTCCTTTTTTTTTACATGACTGCAAGCACAGCGTTCCAAACATACAAACGACTTGGCGAGGGCCTAAACCATAGTGCGGAAGCGCTCCGAGCCACGTGGCTCCACTCTTCGGAAGGGCGCCGCTCCGGCCCGGAAGACTAAACCCCATTGGACTTTCGTGACTGGACCCGGACCACCTACCACGAACGGCATTGATTCCTTTATCCGTTCCGAAACAGCCGGAATCCCCGTCGGGATGCTTGATGGTGTGACGGCATCGTCCCGAAACTCGCTCCTACTTTAAAAAGGTACCTGTCATTTTGCATGTCGGGATTGTTCCGATGATGCACCCAACACCCGCTCGGGGCGAAGGCCATCGAGCGATATGTAAAAGAAGCAAGACTCGGGTCGGGCATACTTCCATGGAGAAAAACAAAAAAGGTTTGGCCCATTGTAACTAAACTTGCTGTTCGTCCCGACGCCCATCACGATGACGCTTCGAGTACATGACGGCCTGACATGGCTCCAACGAGAACACATCCCGCCGATTCTGGCCGTTGCCGCATTGATCTCCGCGGTTGTTTTCATTCTCGAATACTTCAAGCCAGTGGGCAAGAGAAAGGCAAAGAATGGGCAACGGCCCCGTCTGCCCCCCGGCCCGCCGACCCAACCGCTATTCGGCAACCTCCTCCAATTCAAAGATAGCAGAGGCGATCCGTTCAACCAAGACGTACGTTCTCTCAGGACTGTAATTATCCTACTCGGACATATCTTCTCTTGTTAGCCCACTGCATCGACCCGCTCACTCTGTTCCCAGCTGCTCTCGATACGAGAATATGGCGAAATGACGACCCTCCACCTCGGCTCCAAGACATGGGTCTTCCTCAACAGCAACCGCGTCGTGTCCGAGATCATCGCCAAGAGAGGCGGCCAGACCAACGACCGCTCCCCGATGCCCGTCTCCAACGACATCGTCGGCTACGGCCGCAAGTCGCTCCTCCTGCCCCAGGACCAGTGGACGGAGCCCCGGCGCGTCATGCACAGCCTGCTCAGCGGCACGGCGCTCCGCCAGTACGGCGCCTGGCAGGAGCTCGAGAGCACGCAGATGATGGCCGAGTACGTCATCAAGCCGGGCGCGTGGTACCGGCACCACTACCGGTACGCCAACTCGGTGATCCACCGCATCGCGCTGGGCGAGCGGCTGGTCAAGACGCCCGAGGAGCTCGTGGAGATGCAGAACGCCGTGACCTTCTTCGTCGGCAGCATCGGCAGCAGCGTCGTCGACTGGTTCCCGGACCTGGCCAGGCTGCCGCGGCTCCTGCAGTTCTGGCGGCCCCACTGGGAGGCGTTGGGCCGGTGGAACCTCGACCTGTACAGCCGGTGGTACGACCCGGTCAGGCGCAAGGTCGAGGACGGCACGGCCCCGCCGTCCTTCGTCCGCGACGTGCTGCTGCACCCCGACGTCAAGTACAAGGGCGACGACGTGGACGCCATGTACGTCGCCATGCAGCTCGTCGAGGCCGGCAGCGACACGACGCGGGAGGCGCTGAACATCATGACCATGGCGGCGCTCGAGCACCCGGACGTGTTCCGGCGGGCCCGGGCGGAGGTGGACCGGGTCTGCGGCGTCGGCCGCGAGGCGAGGCTGCCGACCCTGGCCGACATGGACGACCTCGGGTACATCTGCGCCGTGGCCAAGGAGATCCTGCGCTGGCGGCCCATCTTCCCCATCACCCCCGACCACATGGCGTCTCGGGACATCGAGTTCGAGGGGTACTATTTCCCGGCCGGCACCAGCTTCACCATCAACGGACCGGCCGTGAGCCGCGACTGCGACGATCCGGAGGAGTTCAAGCCCGAGCGGTGGCTGGACGGGCACGAGACGGACATTGCGCACGGCTTGTGGGCTTTCGGCGGCGGACGCCGGATCTGCGTGGGGTACCGCCTGGCCCAGCGCAGCATGTTTCTCAACATTGCCAGACTGGTCCAGTGTGTCGACTACAGAGCCGTAAGCATTTCCTCTCTCTCTCTCTCTCTCTCTCTGCCTCCCTGCTCTGATTTAGTCTCTATGGATCCCATCTGGTCTTCATGCTAACCCGAACCCTCCCCCCCCTTTTCTTAGAATGGCCCCTACAACAGCTTCGTCTTGAACTTGGAGGCGACGGGCGAGCCGTTCCCCGTCAAAGTCACGATGCGCAGTCCCCTTTATGAGGCGCTCATTATGCGCGAAGCAGAGGCGGCTGGGGTTCTGGAGCAAGCAAAATTGTTTAGAGATTGAAAGTAACCGGACCACCCCCCCAGGCGGGACAAGAGAGCGAGAAGAGTGTATATTAGTGTATGTTTGGATGGGGCCCCCCCTTTGTCAACTAGCCTTGGTAAATGGTTGGTTTCATACACAGTGTTATGGGCAATATGCCACGTAGTTACGCCCCAAAGACCCCTTCACAGGTTGATAGACTCGTTGTCTGCCATCTCCCACCCGCGAAAGAAAGACATGGGATCAGGGTCCAAAAGGTTCGACACGTCAATGTCGCCGGAAAAGAAGCAGCCACTTGTCATGTCGGCACAGAGACCGGGCTCGGTCTGTTCCCCCCCAAAGAGTAGTGTTCCCCTCGCTGGAAATAGATATAATCACCCTTAGCATTGGACGGTTTTTTGTGAACCCCCGCCCGCAGAAACTCACCTGTCAGTAGCTTTGTGACGGCGCCGTCAATCTTGCGGAGCAGGTCCAGCGACTTGCGAGCAGAGACGCTGACATGAGCGATGCCGTCCAGGATCCCCTGGCATTTCTCCCACGAGGCCGCGATGGCTGTATGGTCTAGTCGCGCCCAGAGGGGCGGGTACATGCGGCAGATGACGAGAACCAAGCCAGCGGCACAGGCGTCTTTGACCTGTCAGCTTCCATGGTCCGAGAAATTTGTGATCAACGAGAGCTGTGTCTGGTTTGGATCGAGATTGGGGGGGGGGGGGGGATCTTCCTCACACAAGCTGTTCCACCACCATGCCCCCGCCGCGTCGGCCTTGCACGAAGAATCTATCGAGGCGATGAGCTGAGCGGCTGCGTCTACGCATACTCTAGCGCACTCGGTAGTGAAAGGGGCTCTGAGACCCTCGAAAGGGAACTGCCCTGGTGTAGGCTCGCCGACACCGGGTCCCTGGCGAGGTGTGGCGAAGCCGGCCAGGAGCTTGGTCAGAATCGGCCTGTGAAGTATGAGACGCACGTATAGAAACCTAAGTATGGATTGTTCAGTGTGAGAAGGAAGGAAAGAAGAAAAGAAAAGAAGAAGACGGGGTCCAGCAAAAAGATTTCGGGCAACCGACCTGGCGTAAAGCACGTTCTTCTGGATGGCAATGGTCTGCTGATCTTCTGCAGCTATGCCTTCGCCTTCGGACGACAACAACGACGACGAGGACGAGGACGAGGGGGAAAGCCATGATAGGAAGTGCGGCACTGATCGTTCAAAGTCGTCTAGGCGAGAATCGAGCTCGACGATGGCGTCGAGGCTTGGAGTCCCGTCCGCTCTGGGGCCGCGTAGTGTTGCGTCGTGGCGGCGAGTCTTCCACGGCTGGTACATCCTCCACAGTATGTCGTCCAGTATCAGGCTCAACTCGAGGCTTTGCGAGCTGAACTGTAGTCTCGCCTTCTCAGAGTCCGTCTCCGCCGTCGTGGACTGTGGTTGGGGCAGCGGATCGTCCGCGAAGAAGCACGCGGCCGCGGTTGGGCGGCCAAACGTCATGCTCACAAGCCTGGTACCGTTAGATTATCTTTGGAGTAACAAATGATTGCAGCAGCATATCCTTCAGGGTTCTTCTCCTGGGAGTTAACGGATACAAGAACAAGGACGGACTTACGTATCCAGGATGACGCAGCCGTGCCACGTCCGGCGCCGAATCTCCTTCTCCAGCGTGGCGTCCCCGCGCTCGCCAGAGGCCTCCATGTGAAGACCGAGCCCCTGAGCGATGCGGCACGCCGTGCCGATGGCGTTCCAGCACCGGTCCGGGAACGGCGTCCCCTGCATGACGAGGCCGCACAGCAGCAGCGTCTGCACGACGCCGAGGTTGTTCTTCTCCAGCAGGTCGATGCCAAAGTACTGCCTGCTCCGGAGGATGAAGACCTCGACGCCCTTGGCCCTCTCGGGCGGCGTCAGGTCCGCGTAGTTGCACGCGAGGGCGAACATGGAGTTGAGCGCGGCGTGGAAGACGATGGTCCGGGAGTCCGCGCCGGGGGAACACCCCAGGCCGACGCCGTGGAAAGGGTTCGAGGCGGCGGCGGCAGAAGCAGCAGCAGCGGCAGCATCACCAACAGCAGCCGTGGAGGGCCGCCAGAGGGACTCGTACGCATGCTCGAAAGCCGGTCTGTGAAAGACTGGGTAGAGGTAGTGTATCCGTCGGAAGTAGACCTGGATGAGATGGTCGGCGAACGGCCGGGGCGGGAGGAGGAAGTTGTTGAAGTCGGCAAACGTGGCTCGTTCGCCAATACCGAGCGCCGTCTGTTGGTGACTCTTGAACATGACAGACGACGATTCGGCCCTCGACGGAAGAGGGTTCGTCGCGCTGTAATAGGCCTCCTTCAGGGCTTCTTTCAGGAACGACACGGCCGAGGAGCTGCCGTAGAAGTCCTTTTCCGGCTTGTCGGGGGAGTCGTCGAGGTCGTCTTCGGCGAATATGGTGCCCATGGCTGTCACGCTTCTTGCCTCGCAGGAGTGATCGACGCCGACGCCGACGCCGACACCGACGCCGGAACATGGCGATGGTAGCTGGACCGGCGGCTGCTGGTCCATGATTCCCGGGGCCCCGCCCAACGGGCTGGAGTCGTGGACCGAAGAGGACCGTCTTTCTAGTATTAGCGGGGTCCGGCTGTATTGTTCGGTTGCCTCGAGTGTGTTGACGTCGATGCCGTGAGACGCGCAAGCCTGCTCCAGCTTGCGGATGCGCTCATGAAGGGTCTTTGTGTAGCTATTACGGGGGGAAGGGGGGGGGGGGGCACACGTCAGCGCGACCGAGACATCAAAACGCATCCGGATGGTAAAAAAGTAATAACTCGCTCGTCACTGCACGCGGTCCTCGCGTTGCCCGTCTTGTAGACGCAGTGCTCTAGGTCCAGCGACCTGCGCTGGCACGTCGAGCAGATGGGCTTGCCGCCGTCGCAGCGGGCTTTGCGCTCTCGACACGGCTCGCAGGCCAGGGCGATCTTGCGACGCCGTTGACGCTCTTGTAGGTCAGGTGGCATATCTCGAGAGGTGGATAGTTTTGACCCAGCCAGCACCACCAACACGTTCGCGTCAATGTTGAGCGAGAGTCTTAGGGGGATGGGGGGGTAACGATTGGTTGCGTATCAGACGCCCGGCGTGGGCAATTCTCGGCACTTTCAGTGCTCGTTCACCATCATGGACGGTTGATGGGATCCAGAGGGGTTTTGGCAAGGGAGAAGAACAGCTGCTTAGAGACTCAAGTGCGTTGGGAAGAAACGAAACGGGAGGGACACCACATCGACCGTTGGGGCTCTTGGGGGCGGGGTTGAGAGCAGATCGGACGGACGATGGATGGACCATGGATCATGATTAACTCCCCGTTGGAGACGGAAAGCAAGAGAAGCCCGACCGACATGCCTCGGCCAATACCTCGGGTTTGACGTGCATAACAAGGCCAAACACTCCAACAACCCAGAAATCTCTCAAGTTTCAGTCTCGCTGGCTGTCCTCCTCTCTCGAAGCGTTAATTACAACAGAGAGCATACTGCATATATTTATCAACTCGAGCCAACATCAGGACAACAGAATTCACAAACAATTCTGGTGATCATGAATAACAGAGTGCATTGAGAGTGTGGTAGTAATAAGTTGGTCGTGAATTCAGTTTTATAACGAATCAAACTAGTACCTAGTTCCAACTAGACTCACCTGTGAATGAGTCTATATAATATGCAGACACAGGGCGACTTTTTAACTTGTCAACTCTGCAGAACTGCGGGCAACATGGAGATAATTATCACGAGAATCTTGGACACCATAGAAACCAAAAACTCCTGCCCGTCTATGTCAACAAGGCCACACCCATCATCTGCTTGTTGAAGTAGGCCCAAAACGTTAGACCGGCCACCACAAGAAGAAGAAACCATAGATCGGGCCATCGCTTTCGGATCGACGAGACCGCGGTGGCCGCTCCCTGTGCCTCCCCAATTCATTCGTGGTCAGCTCTCCATCGACATCCAAAAACCGGTTTCTTTCCAAGTCGCTTCACTTACACTGTAGTCCCAGTCGGACCAGACGGGGAAGAGGCAGCGGTACCAGAAGTGGGCTTGCGAGTAAGGGTAGCTCATGGCGTTCCACTTCTTGGAACCGTCGGCGCCCCGCGATTCCATCTGGTACCAGCTATTGCAGCCCGAGTTCCACACCGTCTTCTGCAGCGCGGCCTGGATCGTGTCGGAGTAGGCCCGCTCCGCCTCGCGCTTCAGGTCGACCGTGCTCGCGCGGCCCTGCAGCGCCGGCTTGAGGACACGCAGCGCGTAGTTGATGGAGTTCTCCAGGGCCATGATGGACGACGTGTGTCCTGTCGCGGCATTGGGACCTATTTTTTTGGGAAAAAGACCCCAACGTTCCCTTGTTAGCTAATGATAATGCATGACTACGTCCGGCTTTCCGGTCCAACCAAGGGGGAGGGCGTCTCTCTGTCTTTGACTCTTTCTGCTGCAACTTACCCAAGAGCAGGACGAAGTTGGGGAACCCGCTCAGCACCGAGCAGTTGTACGCCTCTGGCCCGCCAAAGGAGTCCCAGTGGCTCCGCATGGTCTCGCCGCCGCGCCCGACAACCTCCACGCCGGCCGCGAACTCGTTGGTGTGGTAGCCGTTGGCCAGGATGATGACATCGGCCTCGATCAGCCGCCCCGCCGTCCTCACGCCCTCCGGCACGATCTCCAACGGCTTCTCGTCGGTCAGGGTCATGTTGTCGGCGTGGAGGCTCTCGAGATACCCGGCGTCGAAGATGCGTCGCTTGCAGCCGACCTCGAAGTCCGGGATCAGCAGGTCGTGGTACTTGGCGGGGGCCGCGGCGCGCATGTACGCCTCCGTGACCCTCCGCTGCCGCGCCCTGAACCGCCTCCCCGCCTCGGTCAGCGGGAACCCCAGCAGGGAGTACTCGGCCGCGACGAAGACGGCGAGCCGCTGGAGGGTCGTCATGCCGGGGATGCGGTTCAGCCCGAGGCGGACCCAGTCCGGCACCTTTGCGTCGATGGGCGGGAAGATCCAGTGCTTGGACCGCACGATCTGCGTCAGGGACCGGGTCTTGCGCACGATGGAGGGCACGACCTGCGCCGCCGTGCAGCCGTTGCCGAAGAGCACCACCCTCTTCCCCTCGAGGTCGATGTCCGGCCTCCAGCGGCCCGTGTGCGAGATGACGCCCCCGAAGGTGTCCGCGCCGGGCACGTCGATCTCCCGCGGGGTGACCAGGGCGCCCGTGCCGGCGAACAGGAACTGGCACTCGTGGAAGTACGTGGCCCCGGACTTGAGGTGGCGGATCGTCATACGCCACCTCGCTCGTTCTTCGACCCATTCGCACCGCTCGACCAGGACGTCAAAGGCCATCTTGCGCACCAGGTCGTACTTGTGAGCGACCCTGTCGAGGTACGACCATAGTTCGGAGTAGGTCGGCAAGACTCTTGTCCAGTTGGGATTCGGCTCGAAGGAGAAACTGTACAGCACACTGGGGACATCGCAGGCGCACCCTAGATGAGGACGAAACGAATATGGTCAGCTGGTGGCTCGTCATCTCACACGAGCACTCGTGTAAATGTTTGTACGGTTATGGGCGAGGAAAAAAGACCACAGCTTACCCGGATATTGGTTGATGAACCACGTCCCGCCGAGCCGGTGATGCCGCTCAAAGAACTGAACGTCCTCGATGCCGTACCATCGCTTCAACTGCGCACCCAGGCCGATGGCTGCAAACCCACTTCCAATGCAGGCAAACTGACTGTAAGTGACCTTGTCAACGTTGCTGGTCTCGCTAGACTGCGCCATAACCAAGGTGATCTGAAGAAGAAGAAGACGAAAAGAAGAAAGAAAAAGAAGTGATTCGTCTAGATCTCCCGAGTAATTCTGGAGAGTTGAAAACGCAATCAGCTTTTTGAAGAAACCACGCTGGGAAAACTGGAAAAAAATGACGAGTAGAAGAACCCGTTCAAATCGTCCGGCCGAGAGAGACCACCTCTCGGGCTTTCCGCTGTTCCATTACACGTTGATGTAGTGTACTTTGGGCGGAATTAGGTGATTAGGTAGGGCGTTGGAACATGGTTCGGGTGCTATCCGCACACGGGGGGGCCAGAGGTTCAGATGTGACTCAAGTGAGCGGAAGCGTTCCCATTGGAGCGGAGAGTCGGGACCATCCCGACAAGAATCAAGACGATATGACCATGTCCGGCGGGGAGTTCGGAAAGGTCTCAAGTCACCGAGCTCCTTCGCTTCGCCGCAAACGCCGTTGGGTGTCTCGCCAGGCGACGGGGGCGCGTGTGTAACGTGTTTGTGCTTGCTTGCTCGCCGCCAGAGCAGAGACACGGGCAGCTTTCGTTTCCAACTTGGTCCGGCTTCTGATCACGTCTGGGGAATTATTGAACCTGGCCTTCTCATGTGGAATATTGCAGTCGTATTGACTGCTGTGAAATGGTAATGTATCGCTCATCACACACCTATGACCGTGATTTGACTGTGGACCGGTCTTCACTATTTAAGTAATTACCCTCAAAAGACGCCCGAATAATTAGATTCCTTCTCGAGTCCCACGCTTCGTTGTTCAGTCAAAACTGCCTCCTCCCGCGGGTTCCAACTTCCCAGTCTTGCTATCGACCTTTTGGTACCCAACGAAGTCAACCTTGATCTTCTGGGTTCGCTCCCTGGCCATCCTTAAAAGCCACTCAGGACCGCCTCGCTGGTAAAACGTAGGGGGGGTTTATTAGTACTCTATCAGGCGGAACTCACTTCCATGTGCCAAAATGACTTACCAACATCGCCACGTATCGCATGATGCCGGGCAGGTACATCGTCTTCCCGAGGCCGCTGTAGAGGGTGTCCACGAGACGCCCAGCCACCGTCTCCGGTTCGAGAAGCGGGAACAAGAAGGCCGATTGCCCCGTCTGGCCCCTGAACAAGAGCGTCCTGATGAAGCCGAAAATCCCGAGGGTCAAACGCACCTTGGGCGCTTGATGGATGTACTTGAGTTCCAGTTGAAGGGCCTGTGTGTTGCAATGCAATGTCCGCGTCAGCATCGACTCTGGCATGTGTACGAAGCAGAATTCCAGAAAGTTCCTTGTGAAGCTGTTGTTGATGCATTGCACCACTTACTTCGTGGAGGGCTACCAAGCCGGCCTTGGTGGCCGCGTAGTCGGCGATCCTGGCAGGCGGCACGATCGAGCTCATGGAGCCCACGTGGACGACGTGGCCGTGGTTCGACTTGACCATGTGCGGGAGAAACTCCTTGAGCAGCAGGAACGGGGCGACCAGGTTCGTGTCGATGGTCAGCGCGACGTCCGCGTAGGCCCCGTCCAGCACCGTCAGCCCGCGCGAGAGGCCGGCGTTGCTGATCAGCACCGTCGGGTCTCCCACCTGGCGTCGGACGCGATCGCACGTGGCCCTGACGGCGGCCTGGTCGCTGAGGTCGCATCGAAAGTACCGGACGTCCGACCCCGGCGCCGGCTGCCAGGTGAGCGGGACGTAATCGACGACGACGATCTTGGTGCGGGGGTTCCGGGCCACGAGCTGCTGGGCCATGGCGGCGCCGATGCCGCTGCTGCCTCCGGTGATGAGCACGATCTCCTTGTCCCAGTCCCAGGTGCCGTCTCTCGTCCAATTGTTGGCGGTCCACGTGTTGAGCTGCTCGTGGAGCCGCAGAGCCAGACCGGCCGCCGTGAGAACCCATGCCGCCAGGCCAAGTTGGGAAAGGAATCCGCTCGTGTGCGATCCACCACGGGGGGGGGAGCCGAACGTGTCGGGTTCCAGTATCCAAGTGACCGCCGCTGCCACCGGGGCCGTGAGCCCGGGGTTGAGTACGGTCCCGCGGAGCACCACGGCCACCGTGTCTATCGTCAGGTCTCTAAGCAGAGTCGTCATGATGCCGGCACGTCGAACACCAACTGGCAATTATGAATGAACGAGAGTTATGTTAATTAGCTTGGGGGTTGATATTAATAGCGTCTCCATCCTCGGAGAAAGGAACAAAAGAATGCATGAGAATGCATGAATGACTTTCCAAAGTTCATTATTTGAACTGAAATGCCTGCTCCGTCTGAGCGTCTTTCTCGGGGGCAACTTGGGACGATGGAACACATCCCGCCCTATCGTGTCGGAGCCATTCCGATGCCTCCAACAGACAGACGGACCGCTGTAACAAGAAGGGAGCAGGGAGCTTTCCGGCAGCCGGCTTGCCGGCCTATTAGGTACCGTACCTAGGTATCTACCTAGGTACCGTAGGCACCTATCCAACAAGACCTAGGGATGATGGCAGAAACCAGTAAGGTGTAGTCATGCTTGCTCTCCGACCGCCTTCTATAACAGGCTTAACTTCCGAGCGGCAGCTACCCTGCAGCTTCGCGTTACTGTAGCCCCTAGCATCGGTAGTCAGGTCTTGTTGAGTGCCTAGGTACATTAGCTACCTACCTACCTCACCTACCTACCCAAGTACCTTGTAATTACAGTAGGTACCTTACAGAGGTACGTGAGTACCTAACTACCTACCTAGGTATAATGCCAAAAGGACCAAAAACGTCTGCCAAGCATTGGGGCCGAGGTGATCCTCGGCCCCTACGAGGTAAATCACCTTGGACCCTGCATGTGGATTGTAGACTTAAATTATTCTGCCGATTCCGTCGGGCTCGCGGGCTGAACTATACAACAACACACTCATCAGTCACTTACTCACTCACCTTCTCAACCTAGGTAACCTGATTTACCGTCAGACAGCATCGGGCACTCAATTCAATCATGGCTTTGCCGCAGACCAACCTTGGCCTCCTTGGAGTGCTAAGGCTGCTCTTCCGCCTCCCCTTCGGTAAGTAATTACGTCTAGTCTGTCTAGACTAGATGGCCTCACGTTTGATAATTACCCCTTGACCCGGGGCCTTCACTTACCTATGCATATCTACATGCCGCAGCCGTGGTCACATTCCTCTCCATCTTGGTACGCGGGCTCCCGCTCGCCATCCGACGCGGAATCCCAATGAGGCTCTGGCTCTTGAGCGCCCAGTATCGCGTTGCCCTCGACTTCTTGGAACCCCGCGAGATCCAATACCTCACCGCCCCTACCCGACGGATCTTCTCGCAATGGGTCGCAAAGCAAAGAGCCAAGGTCTCTCGTCTGGGCAACAACGTCGGCCGCGCCCTCGGTCGGCTGGGCGGGGACGTCGAACCGCTCACGGAACCGGGCGCCAACATCCTGTGGCTCGGAGACCGCAGCAAGGCCACGAAAGTCGTGCTCTTCTTCCACGGGGGCGGGTTCGTCGCGCCCGCCGGCATGGGCCACTTCACCTGGTGCTGGAACTGCTACGTCGACGGCGGGCCCGGTGGCGCCAGGGACGACGAGGTGGCCGTCGCCGTCCTCGAGTACACTCTCTACCCCGAGGCCGCGTACCCGACGCACCTGCGGCAGGCCGTCGCTGCGCTGAACCACCTCCTACGATCCGGCATCGCCCCCGGCGATCTGGTGATCGGGGGGGACTCCGCCGGCGGCAACCTGACCTGCCAGCTCCTCAGCCACATGCTTCACCCGCACCCCGACGTCGAGACCGTCCGCCTCTCGGGCCCGCTGGCCGGCATGTTCATGGTCTCGCCGCTGCTCACCGCCCGGACCGACACCGCCTCTTTCCGCGACAACCGCCACGTGGACATGCTCACGGCCGCCGTCATCTCCAAGACGAACGGCTTCATCTTCCCCGCCGACATCGCGGAGCAGCACCGGAGCCGGGCCTCGAACCAGAACCAGCAGCACCAACCGTTGCCGCTGGACGGCGACCTCGAGTGGTTCGGCGAGATCCGGGCCGTCAGCAAGTCCCTCTACATCACCGCCGGCGCGCAGGAGCTGTTCCGAGACGACGTCCGGGCGTTCGCGGAGGCCGTGAGGCGACGGAACCCGGGCCTGGATCTCACGCTGGACGTCGCCGCCAACGAGGTCCACGATGCCATTCTGCTCGAGGGGGAGCTCAACTTGGTGGGGGACGCTACGAAAAGGATGAGGAAGTGGGCTTCGAAATGTCTGGCGTGACACCCCCCGCGGGTCGTTCGACGTTGACTCGTTGTGAAGTCGACCGAGAAAGTGTCCCCTCTCGATACGATACGTGTAAGCTTTCAAGCACCGATAGACTTCGCGATCGCTGGCGTCGTGAAACAAAAGGGAGAGAAAGACTTTTGGCCGACAGATCCGAGATAACGATAACCATCAACTGCTGCGAGTCTATATTCTATACTATCGCATCGCCTCTGTAATTATGTCTTCTTTTTCCTCCCCAAACCGTGTCTGTTCCCCTTGGGCTTCCTCGTGTGACCTTTTGGAAAGGAGGTTGGTCTTGTGACTCGTGCCACTCCAGCAACGCAAGGTATGTTTTCGCAAAAACGACACCATTAATTGCGTGGCAGCAATGAACGCCTTGTATATATTTTTACCCTGCAACACCCCCCCTTCCCCCCCAGAGCTCAGCCCTTGCTGGGTTCTGTCCCTAGAAGTAGTACAGAGGTAAATCCATGGCCGGACCAGTCCATTAATACCAGGAACCAAGCCCGCGCACCATGCGATCCGCGCGTTGAAGGCTACCGAGTTACTTTACCTACGTATACACAATAACTTGTAGAGGCAAAAGACTTACAACTGTCGCAAAAAACAAGGCGTGATTTGCGCGGCAGTAATGAACGCCTTGTATATCGATATACCCTACATCATTTTATATCGAGCCGCAAGCGACCCTCGCCAAGACGAATTAGGGGTCGAAACCGGCCGGAACCGAGGGGGGGTCGGGGCGTCCGGCGTGCGAAGCATGTAAACTAGCTATAACAGCCTATACTAATAACGGCAGTTCCCTTGGCTTCAGCTAAGCCGGGATCTGCCCTCACAGTCCACGTACCTCGTAGGGATGGTCCCGATGGATGTTACACAGGGGGGGAGGAGGGGCCGGCTGACAGGTAACATTTTGCGTAAAGTTTTCCAAGAGCTTGTTGCGGAATAGCACCAACACGTCGTAATCACAAAAACACGCGGGATGCCGGCCGTCCCCACGTACCACGTAAGGGGGGGGGGGCTGTTCTTCTTCTTCTTCCTTTGCCCGCCATCCATCGCGATGGATGTTCCTGAAGGTGTTTGTCCCTGATACCTCTCGGCTTGGGCATGTTTTTAGACGTGCGAGGTGTCTCGTCTCGCATCGAAACCAGTCCCTACCCTCTCCCACAACGTGATAGCAGCCGCCACTCACGCCACTGAGTCCACGTCCCCGCGACGTCCGGTGGAACTCTCCGCGGCATCCGACACCTCCACGAACCACCCACAGAGGGACTCCGTCCTCCTCGTCCTCGTCCTCGTCCTCGTCCTCGTCCTCGTCCTCGTCCTCGTCCTCGTCCTCGCCCTCGCCCTTCCTCGGCCATGGCTGAGCCTTCGTCCCCCGACAATGACAGCATCGTCGGCCGCGTGAGGAGCGCCTCCGCCTCCGTCCGGAGCGCCTCCATCTCCGTCATGAACGCGAACCCTCAGCTGGGCATGTGGCAGGCCGCCGGCACCGCCATCGCCCAGGCGCCCAGCCTCACCGAGCTCCGCGACCCGGACTCGGGCGGCGACAACATCGCCTTCACGTCGCGGGGCCACTCGGCCCGCTACGCCGTCCAGGAGCCCCGGGGCGACCTCGCCCTCGTCAGGCCCGCCGTCGTCCGCCGCGCCTCCACCTTGTCCATCGACGCGCAGCCCGGGTTCCGCCGCAACGGCTTCAACAACGACAAGGCCGAGGAAATCCGGGAGGCCGAGGAGCCGTCCCTGCCAGCCGACACATCGGACGACGTCCGGCCCGGGACGCGCGAGAGCCCGCCGCCCAGCGACGGCCTCTTCAACGACAAGACCGAGAAAATCCGGGACCCCGAGAAGCCGTCCCTGCCAGCCGACACATCGGACGACGTCCGGCCCGGGACGCTCGAGAGCCCGCCGTCCAGCGACGGCCAGCAGCTACGCCGGCGGCAGAGCCTACACCAGAGGCACATGGCCAACGAAAAGGCCCCGTGGAAGACGACCGTCAACAACGGCCTAAAGGCGTTTTGGAAGTTCTTCCTCACGCCCTCCGGCTTCATCATTACCATTTACTGCCTGAACATTGTCGTAAGTTTTTTTTTTGGGGGGGGGGGAACTCCCCCCGGTGGCCCTGTCTCGTGATCCACTTCGTAAACATCATCCATTTTGCTAATATTACTGCCGATTCCGTAGGGCTGGGGAGTGAGTGATCACAATAGTCGCATGCGAGATGGATGAAATGGAAAACCGAGACCGTGATGCTGACTCTTTTTTTGCGCGCCCCCCAGGCCATGCTCTTCTTCCTCCTCCTCAAGGCCGCCCCGGCCATGAACTACCCCACCGCCGACGACGACGACTCGCCCCGCAAGAAGTGGCTCGAGATCGCCAGCCAGATCCTCAACGCACTCTTCTGCGTCACGGGCTTCGGCCTCGCCCCGTGGCGCTTCCGCGACCTGTACCTCTACGTCCGGGCCGTCGGCTCCCGGAACCGGGCCGCCATGCGCAGGCTCGCCGCGCAGAACAAGGGCTGGTTCAGGCCGCCCGCCTGGGCCGTCGACCGGGACCACGACGAGGCCGCCGCCCCCGT
>PJEX01000179.1:70431-90476 GCA_005350895.1 Colletotrichum tanaceti
CCCCCCCCCCCCCCCCCCCCCCGGCCCCCTGTTGTTTTGGAAAACTAACACGAAAGCTAGGCATGGGCGACTGGCACATTCATCGGTCTGGGATGCGGTGTAGCTATGCTTGCGGGGCTGATGTCTTGGTGGGAGGGGCGGAAGGTTAAGAAGATTGAAGGCCCGGAGGTCAAGATTGTCCAAGAGGTATAAACAGTTGCTCTACAGGGCCACGAGTTCAACTCGGTGTGTATCATCGGTGTATATGGGCGAGCTGCCCGCTGTGCGAGTCCTAGAGTTGATACGCTCATAGACTTCAAGTGGCCGTATTTTCTTTCTTCAATACGGCGGAACGCCCGGTGTATTATGCATGTCACGAAACCATGACGCTGCAACCATGCAAGACTTTCAGACCAAGTAAGGAAAGTGTGCCAGGGTACGCCCGGCGCCCACGGCCTCTCGGAGAGATATGTATATTAGCCTGCAGGACAGGGGTTCCACAGGAGTATATTTCTCATCCCAGTCGTTGGATAATCTTTCCGAGAGTTCTTGCAATACAACCGCACTTCCACGGCCTATATCATGCGTCTGCCCGCGAGGGAAAGTATGTAAGACGTAGAGCCATGACGTTCCGCCTATAGCAATACCATGCAAACCGAGGATGACAAACAGCTGGCAAGGTTCACTTTGTATGCTACCTTTATAAAAGCCATCAGACGCCAGTTTCAAGTTTGTTTACGTGACCTTCTCCGGCTCTTCCTTGCAACCAACACCAACACGCAATTCTCCATCCTTTGTCACGGCCATTGCCCCGTGTCGTGTCGCATTTCGAGATTCCTCATAACTATCGGGCGGTATTATTTCCATCTACTTTGAGTCCCGAAACACCCGCAACCCCTACGACAAACAGAGCCATGCCCGAGAAAAGACATAGTGCTGCCCACCCAGAATGCCGATAGTTAACCAACCATCACTCATTAGAGAGATAATTACCTTTTGCGGCGTTTATTGAACCCAGGATCGATAAGCTGGACTGGTCACCCCCTAATCATAGGAATAGCCAACCGCCTCCGCTATATCATCGGATCGGCAAGCCGTCTCATGTTGACATCTCCCAATCCTGGGAACTGTGAGCCACCTCAGCCCTGAATTCTGTGATCGACAGCTGCGCTAACGTTTTTCCCAGCCTGGAGTCGAAACAGGACTATCTTCTTATACCCGTCCACTGCTCGAACGAGCTCCTGTTTTGTCACAAACTCGTCGGGTTGATGGGCCGTTAAAATGCTGCCAGGCCCGAAGAGATATTTATGGTGTTTGCCCTTTAACACGGATATGTCCGACCCAAATCGAGCTCCAAACGTCTCGAAGCCTATATTGCCTTTTGTCAACGAACCCGAACCTCAACGTCTGGTTGCGCCACGTCAAAACGGGCTCACTTACCCGGGACATCATGATCGATATCTAGAGGGTCCTCCTGCAGAGGATACTTGACCTCAACCGACTTGCAGGGGTTATCCGGGTCACTGGGGCATGCTTTCTCGTTGATCAGGCGCCCGAGCTTCTCAACCACCTTGGAAGGACTGACGGTGAGCCTGTAGGAGCCGGATACCCACGCGCTAGGGGGGACGGCGTTGTCAGCCACGCCTCCACGGATCTGCGCGATGGTCAAGCTGTTCTGCCCGTAGTTCGGGTTAGAATCGAGCCCATCCAAAGCCAGGTGCAGGGCGTCCATGATCGCGCGGAGGCCATCGATGGCGTTTATGCCAAGCTCGGGGAACCCCGAGTGCACCGTCTTTCCCAGGGCGGTGATGTTGAAGACCATGCCTCCAATCTGGCCCGAGGCGAGCTTGCTGTCCGTCGGCTCGCCGAAGATGACCGTGTCCCAGGTCAACCCGAGCTTCGGCACCTCCGTCATGCCCTCCCCGCCAATCTCTTCGCCCACGACGAAGAGGAGAGATAGCTCGCCGCCTTCCTCCTTGACTTGCTTGCTGACGATAAGGTCTCGGAAGGCGATCATCATGGCGGCCACGCAACCCTTGGCGTCGTTCGTGCCTCGGCCGTAAATCTTGTCCCCCTCGACTCGATACCCAAAGTGCGGAGGAACAGTGTCGACGTGCGAGGTCATCATGACGGACGTCGACCTCTCCGTGGCGGCACCTGCGTAGACGTAAAGATTGTCACGGCCTTCGGTCACTTGTTGCCGTTCAATGTTGATCCTGAAGTTGTTCTTTTCGGCCGTCTCCCTCAGCCACTTCTCGATAAAGGTCTGGACATTTCGCTCGTCTGTCTGCGAGTCGCCCGTCTTGGTGGTGGACTGGATCGAGACCAGAGACTTGTGCAGGTCGATGATTTCCGCATCATCCGCCTGGACGCAGACGCTTGCGAACAAAATCGATAAGAAAAAGAACAGACGGTATATCATTGTTTGGACCGTGCGTGCGTACAGGAGGGAAGTGTGGTCGGTATTTGGCGATAAAGACAACTTGCTATGAATTGGCCAACCGACACCAAGCGAACTGAAACTCTGGATAGCTGCATATCAGTTTCGAACTCTCGATGGTGCACACGCGACCAGCTTTGGCACTTATGTACCCCGCACGCTCGACATATTAGCTTTCCAAGGACAATTACTAACCGCCACGTACTCACCCTACTCACCTCTCACCTCACCACCCTGAGTCGCGTAACCTCGTGTTGCCACGGTCAACGATTTTGACAGGGATTCCGGCTGGAGACGAATAATTGATTGCACTGATATCACGTCAAGTAGGTCGATCCAGTTACTGTCTGCGTGGCGTAAAAAATGTATGTTGAGGGGATTCTGATTCCCTCAGAGGCCTACAGCATGCGATTTGATTCTCTCGGGTGTCAAGAGAAGAGACGTGTATCTGTGTAAACATGCCCAGGTGCGGCGGTAGGATGCTGGGCCGTCAGCTTCGTCCGCTTGGCTATGACAGTAAGTGAAACTAACGAACTTGAGGGCTGAAGCCTGAAGAAGGGGGTTGTGAATCCTCTCTTCAGATGATTTCCGTATCACGACAACCCCTGATAATTGCGGCCCATCAAGGCCTCACCACGGGTTATAATTACTAGCCAAGTTAATCCAACATATCGTGTGATGCCGTACGCTTACGGCTGTGAAGCAGGCTAGTAAGCTTGAATTTAAAGTAAACCTCCCCCGAACTGGATGAGCCAAAGCTATTCCGGTTTTTTCTTCTGATTTTTTTGTGGTGATAAGAATTCAGCCAACTAAAAACGCTCTGCTGTGGTCAAGTATGTTCGAACATCGTTTCCGACCTCACCTGAGCAACTATCATTATCTCCTGAAGGCAATGTACACGCTTGATAAGAACCAGGGCTCCCATCCTAGAATCTTCCAGGTGGGATAATTCCATTCATCTCATTCTACCTTGGTAACAGTCACATCGTTGCCGGCACTGACGGCTGTCACTTTTCATGTATATCACAATATTGGATGTAAGAGCGCTCTGCTTCTGTGTCAAGGAAATCACCTCCCAAGATGAGAATGTTCGACTCGCGGAAATTACCACATGACCCGCCGCCATCACGAAGCACATGGAGCTCGTAAATTTACTTACGAATCGATCTGACGGCTTGCTTTCTCCGTATTACACGCCTGCGGACGCAGGCTTGCAGGCTCAAGGTTTATCACATTTTGTCGGCGGCATAGCATGAATAAGCCCTCCTGCCCTCGATCCTCAAGGTGCTTGGATTGCTGCACTATTTCAAAACTGCGGTGCATTCTGGTAAATCCCTCACTTCCCATGTTCAGGGTCTGTTCTGTGACTTGGGAGGGTTGGTATGACGACACCCAACACGGAACTCAATGCTGTTGATGGCATGAGGAACCCTTTCAGCTTCCATGGCGCCTGACTCTTGGCCTATAATCTATTTGACTTGCCCCGTAGCAAGATTCGCCTAGGCAGATGACACCGAACCGCTTGGTGTCATTGGTCAGGTCTGACGCTGGGCGGGTTTCTGCGGATCTCGATGCGATGGCGGCGAGTAAGGAGTGTCTGCCAAGCCTCACAGCGACTCGCAAAGGATGCCTTCCACAACTATATGGACACCATAGGTCACGAAAGGGCTAGCTGGCAGCACTGTTGTACCGGACGGGGAGGTCAAATGGCAGTAAGCCGCGCTGGCCTTGACTTGATGGTTCATGCCGAGAACAACAAATGAGTCTGTGATAAGCAGCCCAAGCATGGCACATCAAAAGGGCAATGGCGGCAGGCAGGCCAGTTAGGGACATTTAAGGAGACCAAAAGCTTCAGTGAACAATCTATTCCAGCGCAGGAGACGCAAACTCACGAAGAGTAGCTATGAACAAACAACCAATGAAGGAGGTTAGTGCATTCGTTGGGAGATGCTGCTGGTAGCAAAGGTTAACACTGTGAGGGGGGGTGGTTGAAGTATCAGAAGAACCTCCAACCCCTCTTTAAGATGTACTAGAATGCAAGTACCTGACGATAGGCAAGGCCTGTGCTTTTGCCACCATCCTTCTCTCCATGTCTGAACTCACACTTCATACTCACTCACTCTCTCACTCACTCACTTACTTAATTATTCACCCATCTCATCTGGTCGCATCTCCTATCCACTGGCCTCAGGTTATTGCGCCCCCCCTCCCCTCAAAGAACAAAGGAAGAAAAAGGACGATCGTTCCAACATCCATCTCCCTTGTTCAACATGAACCTATCACAGACGTCCCTCTCCCTCGCGATCCTGGCCTCGTCGGCCGGGACCTACATCGCCCTCCGCAACCCCAACCCCGGCTCGCCGAAGGAATCCGCCGGCGGCGACGAGTACGACTCCTCCTCCTCCTCCTCCTCCTCCTCAGAGCGCCCGCCGCCCTCGAAGCACGCAGACTCGATCCGCTGGATGAACCTCACCCACCGGCACACCCCCAAGATCATGCTCCTGCCCGTCGCCCTGCTGTCCCTCCACCTGGCCGCCCTCGCCTTCTTCCACCCGAACATCCCCCCGGCCGTCCTCCGCCACGGCGCCGAGAACGGCCTGAGCCCCTCCCTGACGACCTGGTCGCCCTCGACGCTGCTGCCGCTCGCCGCCCTCTTCTTCGCCGGCGTCCCGCTGCGCCTCGGGCCCTACCGCTCCCTCGGCGCCGACTTCACCTTCGACCTCGCCAGGCCGGACCGCCTCAAGACCACGGGCATCTACGCCCTCGTCCAGCACCCGAGCTACGCCGGCGTCGTGGTCCTCGTGCTCGCCAACGTTGCCCTGCTCGCCCGCCTCGACGGCGTGCTGAGCTGCTGGGCCCCGCCCGCCCTGCACCGCGCCCTGGCCGCCGTCCATTGGGTCCTGGGGCCCGCGGCCTGCCTGGTGTTCCTGTTCGGCGTCTGGACCAGGGTCCGGGAGGAGGAGCGCATGCTGCGGTCCGAGTTCGGGGAGAAGTGGGAGCGCTGGCATGCCTCGACGGCACGTTTCATCCCGTATGTGTTCTGAGGTTGGCGGGGGAGGAGGATAAAGGCGTCGTGCGGCTTTCTGTTGACCTGCAAAGCAGGCCAGGTCTTTTTTTTTCATGATTTTAGCCAGGTTTATGGACAAAGAAAGACTGCAGACGTGGAAACGCAGTTTGCACTGCTTCATCATCATCATCAGTCTTTGGTATTTTTCTTTTACAGTCATTTCCCCTTTGGGAAACTCGCTTGTATTGCATCCTCCAAGATGCAACATGGTATCGAGTCTCTTTATTCGGTCTCGTCCGAGACGCCATTGTCTGAAAACCTTCTTACCTCTTACCTCTCACCGTCTCGCTTTCTCTACACACGCACGTGGTGGGTGGTTCCAAGTTCCAACGGCCCTCCCTACTGATCCAACTCCTCCCGAACATTACTCGAGAGGGTTCCAACGGCTCTTTAGCCAAAACGGGGCCCCCATCTCAACCAAACGACGCGCATTTCCCCACTCCCCCAGGGCCCTTGCCCTCACCACCAATCTTTCTTGTTGCAACACGCAGGCGACCTGCTTCAACAAACCATCAGGCAAGATGGCCGAGCGGTCTAAGGCGCTAGCTTCAGGTGCTAGTCAAGTAATTGGCGTGGGTTCGAATCCCACTCTTGTCACATGGTATTCCAGGTGGAATGGGAACAATCTTTTGTTTTACTCTCTGATGCTGAGGGCTATGGTCCTCTCCCTCCTTCCCTCCTACCCTCCTTGCTCTTGTTTTTCTTCTTTTATCAGCAGATATGAGTGCTCTTCAAAACTTCCCACGTGGGATCGACATGCTTTCAACTCCCCGAAAGCACGGGGCGGCATGGATTCGGCAAAAGTGGATACCCTCCGGGTTCTCACCGGAGCGCATCGCAATGCTTCACATTCTGTCGGTGACACTATTGCATCAGACAAGGGACAAAAAAAGGTTCTCCCATAGCACGAATATAGCACGTCATTAAAACCCCACCCGGTAGCTCTTTAGCTTTGGCAATGCTCAAGTCAATTGGATATCATGCTACTACGAACACACAAACACGCTGCCCCCATACGAACACACACACAAGGTCCCCACGAGCCCTGCAACAGCGACGCGTCAAGTGCTCGTCGTCTCGTTCTGGCGGTCGAGCTTCCTCTTGGCCGCCTTGGCGTCGGCGATCTTGATGCTCAGCTTGACGGGCTGGGTGCCCGACGTCTCGAAGATGGTGTCGATCTCCTCGAGGTTCAGCTTGCTCGTCTCGGGGAAGACAAAGTAGCTGAGGAAGATCTGGAGGAAGTTGTAGACGATGTAGACGGCCCAGATCTTGTACCCGATCTTGGCGATGCCGATGCCGATGCCGTAGTTGTGGACGACGGCAGCCATGGCCTGGAACATGGCGAAGACGCCCATGCCCTTGGCGCGCAGCGGCAGTGACAGCAGCTCGACGGGGTAGAGGTTGTGCATCGTGGCGATGAAGGTGGCGCTGCAGATCTGGAAAGAGTAGATCCACACGATTGTCAGGATGGCCGTCGTCTTGGACTCTGTCAGATTGTACTGCCAACTCGTGATGGTCACGGCCATCTGCGCAATGATGATGGAGATCAGTCCGGCAAAAATGAGCGTGCGGCGGCGGAAATGGTCAATAACGTAAGACCCAAAGAGCGTGAAAACGAAGTAGATGGAAATGGACCCGAGGTTGATGCCGAGCTGTTCGAGCTGTCCTGTAATGCCGACGGTGTCGAGCGCCGGGGAGAGATAGTAGCCGATGATTCCGCCTCTGGTCATCAAATCTCCATTAGCAAAGGGATCATCGAGGGAACACAAACACTGGGGGCAGACACGTACCCGTTCCACTGCTGGAAGACGGCATAGACAGCCAGAACAAAGGTCCGGAACCAGACGGGGCGGGTGAAGAAGACGCGGAAATCCCACGTCGCCCGGAAGCCGGCCTTGGTCGTCTCGATGGACTCCTCGATCTGGAGGATCATGAGGTCGACAATTTCGTGGTTGATGTCGTTGCTCGTGGTCATGTAACGCGCGATGACGCGGCGGGCCTCGTCCTTCTTGCCGCGCATGTACAGGAAACGAGGGGACTCCGGACAGAGGATGTAGATGAAGATGCAGACGAGGAGGGGGAAGATGGCCTGGATGAAGAAGGCCAAGCGCCACTGCCAGTCGCTGTCGAACTTGGTGAGGCCCATCATGATGCCAATCATCATCATGGAGCCGACCTGGAAGAAGGCGCCGAAGATGCCGACGATGCGGCCGCGGAGGTGGATGGGCGCAATCTCGGCGACGTACTGCGGCGCTGTGCACAAGGCCGTGCCGAAGCCGAGCACGAGTCGGCCGACCATGAGGCAGGCCAGGTTCGGGGCCATGGCCTGCATGATGGCGGCGATGATGACGAGAAAGTTGCCGAGGAAGTTGATACCACGACGGCCAAGGACATCGGCGCAGCTGAGGAAGGGGGCACCCAGGAAGCCGCCGATCTGCATCAGGGCGTTGATCGTCGAGATGATGACGCCGGCGTTGGGGAATCCGTAGTAGTCGTGCCAGCGGTCGTTCGAGTTGATGCCACCAATGACACCCCAGTCGACGCCGTAACTGTTCCAATGGGATCGATCAGCTTTTGCCTCTCTACCATCTCAGGGAAGCAAGCAAGGCAGGGAACGTAAAATGAGTAAAAGCGATGCTTACCCTGCCTGGTTGCAGCCCATGACAAACATGTAGCCGACGACCAAAAGGCCAGACCGGGACTTCATGGTGAAGGCTTCGGCAGACTTGCGCATCATGTCGGCCTCGGAGATACGGGTGGCCGCAACCTCGTCAACGGCCAAACCCGTCTTGTTCGCCTGGGTGACATCGTCGTGGTAGACGACCGTTTGGTCAACTTCATCACGGGGCGCCATGCTAAGCGGTGACGGTCTTGAGAACGCGGACGAGGGTGTCTCGCAGCCTCTTCAACCAGGGGTGGAGATGGCGAGACAGAGAGAGAGGGAGGGAGAGAGAAAGAGAGAAAGAGAGGAGAGAAAGAGAGAGAGAGAGAGAAGAGAGGGAGAGGATGGGCAACTGGGAGGGAACACTGCAAAGATAAACGAGAAGCCCGAATTCCTGGGTCAGAGTCGTCCGAGTTGCAGGGAGTGGTACTTGGGCGGATATATAGAGATTCCCCAACCTCAGCGTCGGTAATGGGAGACGACCCCAGGGTGGCACTTTTCCATCCTGCATTGTTACCCTCCTCTACACACCTAGTGCAACGCGGAATCCCCTTCCGATGGCTAGGTCTCGAATCCTGGGGATGCCGATGGACTGACTGACCCCAGACTCCCTCAGAGGCGTCCAACCGGCCATGTGGTTCACGTGGGATGTTTCTTGTAGGCGTGCCAGTCTCCATCCGCAAGCAGATCACCAAGGTTTGCATCTCGCCAAGACCCTCGCTGCAATGCAGACGGGCAAGCGGCTTTGGTGAATCGTGATTGGCCCCGGCGGCAATATGATAGATGCAGTTGCACCAGTCAAGCCAGTCCAGCCACCATGCCACCGCCGGGATGAGGATATTCGGCCTGCTTTGACCCGTGATGATTGGCTGGGAGGCGGCAGCCGGCCGGCTACCCCACACTTGCCCCCCGAGCCAATTTTCCCTCAAATGATACGACGCTGGCCGTCTACCCCGGCTGATCGTGGGTTGTCTGGGGTTTTAAACTGCCTAGGGGTCGTTCGATTCCGTCGTGGTGTGGTTGGAAGAGGCGGCACATCGCTAGCTGCACAGCTACCTACCGGTACTCTGTACACGAGACAAATATGGCACCCGATCGACAGCCCATCAGACCTTTCTGCCTGTCTTCCCATAAAGTTCCAGTGGTCCAACCGATCGATGGTGGCGGCATCTCCTCCCCAAGCTCAAGCAGATAGCCAAGAAACCCAGGCTGAACCAGACCGTCCCCGACCTGGACTGATCCCGCCCGACACCGGCATACCGGCTCGTCGTTCCAAACACATCATGTCCCGCCAGCATGGCTCAGAGACGTCCGGCTCCGACCAGGGTGATCAGTCTTCACATCTGCACTACCAGTCCCCAGCGTCCGGGTGGGCCGAGGCCCTGCCAATCGGCAACGGGCGGCTGGGAGCCATGGTCTATGGTCGAACAGGGACCGAACTCGTCCAGCTGAACGAGGACTCGGTCTGGTACGGCGGCCCGCAGGACAGGACCCCAAAGGACTCCCTCCGCCACTTGCCGAAACTCCGTCAGCTCATCCGAGATGAGAGGCACGCCGAGGCCGAGTCTTTGGTCCGTGAGGCCTTCTTCGCGACGCCCGCGAGCATGCGGCACTATGAGCCGCTGGGCACTTGCACCATCGAGCTCGGCCATGCCATCCAAGACGTGACGGGCTATCGCCGGCACCTGTGCCTCGATACAGCACAGACGACAGTAGAGTACCAAAGCCGAGGGGTCTCTTACCGTCGTGATGCCATAGCCAGCTTCCCCAACAACGTCTTGGCCTTTAGGGTGACGGCCTCCGAACCAACGCGATTCGTGGTGCGACTCAACCGCGTCAGCGAAATCGAGTGGGAGACCAACGAGTTCCTCGACAGCATCGAAGCAAATGACGGACAGATCGTATTGAACGCGACGCCTGGTGGTCGAAACAGCAACCGGCTCTCCATCGTCCTCGGAGTTTCTTGTCACGATGCTCAAGGCTCAGTAGAGGCCATCGGCAACTCCTTGGTGGTGAAGTCGTCATCATGCACGATCGCCATTGGTGCCCAGACGACGTATCGAACACTCGATCCCGAGACGGTTGCCACCCAAGACGTAAGAAAGGCATTGGACCTCCCGTGGGACGACCTAATCAGAAACCATCGGAGCGACTACCATAGCCTCTTCGGACGGACCGCCCTTCGCATGTGGCCAGACGCCAGCCACAGCCCGACAGATATGCGGATCGAGAAAGGGCGTGATGCTGGTCTCGTGGCTCTGTACCATAATTATGGTAGATATCTACTTATATCGTCGAGCCGGCACGCTGAGAAGGCGCTTCCTGCGACGCTGCAGGGCATCTGGAATCCCTCTTTCGCACCGCCTTGGGGATCCAAGTATACCATCAACATCAACCTCCAGATGAACTACTGGCCAGTTGGGCCTTGCAACCTCGTCGAATGCGCCATCCCCGTTCTCGATCTGCTGGAGCGCATGGCCGAGAGGGGACGGAAGACGGCGAAGGCCATGTACGGGTGCGGAGGGTGGTGTGCGCACCACAACACAGACATTTGGGCAGATACGGACCCCCAAGACCGATGGATGCCTTCAACCATCTGGCCTCTCGGGGGAGTCTGGCTGTGTATCGATGTGCTGGAGATGCTGCAATATCACTACGACGACAGCCTTCATCGTCGAGCGGCGGCCGTCTTGGAGGGCTGCATTGTCTTCCTTCTCGACTTCCTAATCCCCTCGGCGTGCGGCAAGTACCTGGTCACGAACCCTTCGCTGTCTCCAGAGAACACCTTCATGTCGGACTCAGGCAAGGCCGGTATTCTTTGCGAGGGGTCCGCCATCGACACGACCATCATCCGTATCGCGTTCGAAAAGTTCCTCTGGAGCAACGGCGTGCTAGGGACAAACGAATCGCTATGCAGCAAGGTGAAGGAAGCCCTTGGCAAGCTGCCCGAACTAATGACCAACGCCCATGGATTGATCCAGGAATGGGGCCTCAAAAATTATGAGGAGCTGGAACCGGGTCACCGACACGTGTCTCACCTGTTCGGTCTGTACCCAGGGGAAATTATCAGCCCGCGTAGGACGCCAGAGCTGGCTGCCGCCGCCAAGCGCGTCCTTGAGCGGCGAGCGGCGCATGGCGGTGGGCATACGGGATGGAGTCGAGCGTGGTTACTGAACCTTCACGCCCGGTTGTTGGACGCCGATGGCTGCGGCCAACACATGGACATGCTGCTGAGCAGCTCGACGCTGGCCAACATGCTTGATAACCATCCGCCATTCCAAATCGACGGCAACTTTGGCGGATGCGCCGGTATCCTCGAGTGCTTGGTACAGTCCAGCGTATTGCCCAGTGCTTCGAAAACCGCAGTGGCCGAGATACGACTATTGCCATCATGCCCCTTGAGCTGGGCTGAGGGCGAGCTCACACGTGGCTGCACCAAGGGCGGTTGGCTGGTGTCGTTCAGGTGGCGAGATGGCAGCATTGTCGAGCCTGTTTTGGTAGAGAGCCCGGCCACGAAGGATGCTGAGGCTCAAATTATTTTCCCTAATGGTTCTCGGACTATTGTGTGTGGCGTGGCGCCCAAGTCAAAGCACCATATCGTAAGCCAAGGATAGCATCAAGATTAGTCTTTGGGGGTCATCTCGCAGCCGTGCTCGTGGCGAGACTTATGGACCCGGTGGACGCCAACATTGGTAGAAAGAATGATGACGCCGGCTGATGTCGTCGGCATCATTTCATGACATGTTTTCCAGGTTGACCCCCGGTGAGCAGTTGTTCCCCAAGAGAATTGGCAAAAACCTGTAAGCTGAATGGAGGGCCTGGAGGAGCCGAGGATCTTGGATACGAGATCTCATGTTGTTGCCGAGTTTGCATAAGCTCCAAGCTCCAAGCTCCGAGTCTAGGTAGTGTAGTGTAGAGAGCAATCCCACGCTGTCTGCCGCCGTGAAAGATGAAAACGACCCATGGACCCCTAAATCCCCACATATTATTTGGCGACGGAGATTTCAGTGCACGCAGTGGGCGGAGGGCGACCGCAGTGCGCAAATGATCCGAGAGCATGCGCGCACTATGACCGCCACTTCCGAGCGGTTGGCGTGAAACTTGGTGTGGTTGCGAAGGCTATTTCGGCCAAGCGGCCGTGGTTGTGACGGACGAGATCAATCTTTGGGCGACTGGATCAGGGCCTGCCGAGAGGTTGCGCCGGGCTCTGATGGCTCTGATGCACGATTTGGGACCCGTTGTTCGAAAGCGACATGAAGACGGAGGCTAGAGCCTGTACTACGTAGTACCTAGTGTGCGACGCCTGCGACAATCACAGGTCGACCAGAAATTGGCGCAGGGCAGTCGAGCGGGCTTCCCTGCTTGATGAAGAGGATCTCCCGCGTGGCATCAATCAAGATGCCGTTAGTGTATGTGTATTAGTGTACGGATCTTGTGGACTGACTACCTACCTATTGGAGCATGAGAGTACCGAGTTGTGGGTGTCATGCGGCCGGGGATGATGGATTGGGTTGGGTTGGGTTGATTAGTGCTTTTGGCGCCCGAGACGTGGCATCTGATGTTTGCTTTTCCTCGCGGTTTTCTTCGACTTTGGATCTCGGTTATCTCCAAAAGGCCCAACTCTTCTTCGCATAGGTACGAGTACCATTCCTTCGAAGTTCGATGAGCGCAAGCGCCATGTCGTGCAGACAAAGAGAGAGAGGGAGATAGAGAGAGGGCCCTGGACCGACTTCAGCACCGACTGCAGACGGGACTTGAAAGACAAAGTGGGGGGTCGAGAAGGATCAGTGCATTGCATGAAGCGATACTTGGGATGGCCCTGGTGAGGTGGTCGAGTCAGCCCGGGAGCGGCCCAGCTCGCAGCCGTCGTCCGAGGTTGGGATGGATGGGTTCAAGGTTGGGCTGGGTTGAGTTTGCAGCCATGGATGATCTGCAGCGCTGATGAGACTGAGTATCGCCGGTCGTGAGCATGGCTTCATTACGTTGTGCGTCCCAAGCAAGTGCGGATACTCTGTCCAGAGTACTGGTACGGATACTCTATGCATCTTCGAAATTCGAGTGTGCGAAATATGCCGCGCGGATGCAGCGAGAGAGAGAGGAGGGGTTGTTGGTATGTATGACGAATGATCGGATCGCACAGTTAGTGTCTGTGTCCGTATTCTGTCTGCAATATGCTTTCATCGTTGGACTTGAGCCCCCCACTGTGGTCCTGGTGGAAGAGGGGATTAACCTGGTTCGGGCAGTTTCGCTTCGCCTTTGACGTGTTGGCGCGCACACCAGAAACAATAAATCGAGGTGGTTGACTGAAGAAGAAGAAGCTTGTCTCTTTTCTTCTCCCGGCGTGGGTTGTGGGAGACGGTTGGTACGTACTCTGTACAGACACAGACAGAGACCCGTGCCCTGGAAAATGACGAAGGAGGGGCATCAAGCAGAAATAGGTAGGTACCTACAGAGGAGCCTGTCAAAAGACCTTGCCAGAAATGCCAAGGTTTACCCTTGCCATTAATAGTAGATATTGCAGGGTAATTATAGGGGTACTTCTATAAGCCACTTTCAGCTAGTATTACAAAAATCGAAAAGGGTTAATTAAGTGCTGTATTTTGAGGCTATTTAGGGCCTATAGGCGCCTTAGAGCAGTATCTTCTAGCCTGTTAACCCTCCTTATACTTATTGCCTCTGTCTAGGGTAATAATAGCTTTAATGTAGGCTAAGATACGCTCTATCTAAGCCTAAATTTGTTCCTGTAGTAATACTGCCTAATAATCCTGCTATACCTTAACTGCTGCTACCCTGCTTTTTAGAGCCCCTTTTTATATTATAAATCGCTTTATCTATAGCTAGTAGGGCTTAATAGGGTTAAGATTAGGACTATTCCTATACTAAGGGAGCTTTTCTATTAAATAAGCTAAATAAGTGTAATAGATAAAATAGTAATTATATAATAGAGCCTTATCCTCTTAAATAATAGTGCTAGGTAGGTACTTATTAATAATAAATAGGAATAACTAGCTTTAGAAAGAGGATTTCCTTCTAGTACCTATACTAGTTAATTCCTCTTTTACCCCTATAGCCTAACTTCTTATTAGTAGTATTCTAACTCTAGGTAGGTTTATAGCCTAAGGTTAGTTAGAGGTAAAGCTAGGCTATCCTATTCTCTATCTCCTATTTAAGATACTTCTCTAGCTCTAGCTTAGTATTAATAGCCTTAATTTCCTTATTAGTAGCCCTCTTTTCTATAGCTGTTTTAGGAGCCTAGTAGTAAAAAGGGCCCTTCTTATTATATATAAAGGAGCTTTAGAATATAAACTCTAAATATCCCTTCTATTATTTATAAATATAAGACTTTATATAGGCCTTATAGGCCTATCTCTAAAGGTAGTAGCTACTATAGCAGTAGTTAAGTATAATAGATATTTTATTAGACTATATAACCTTCTTCTAATTGTTAAGAGTCTAGTAGTAATATACTAGATACTATAAAAGCCTCTATCTCTTTATTAAGGCTATAAGGCTAGGCTTCTTTATTAGTTTTATTTTTTAAAAGCTAGTATAGTAAAGGATCTAATAGATAGTGCTAGTAGAGATATCTAGGCCCTCTTCTAGTTATATATTACCTATAATATTAGTATAGGTTTTCTTATAGCTGTAATAGTCTTAGTATACCTTATAAAAGATAGTGTTAGCTATAGTGTCTATTACCTTCTTTAGCTAGCCTAATTAGAGAGAGTTTTTAATATATTTAAGTTATAGGGTAAATATAGCTACTATAGGATTAAAGCCTTACTTCTTAGCTTATAGGAGGATATTATTAACTGTATGCTTTAAAAGTCCTAGGGTAGTAGCTACTTTATTAGCAGTCTTACCCCCTATATAGCTGCAAAGGGCTAGAATAACTACCTATAAATAAAAGTTAACTTAAGCTATTGTTATAAGGTAAAAGGTAGGCGTTACAATTAGTAAAAAGTAGTATTTTTATTGTTATAGAAAAAGTTAGTAAAAGTAGTAGGGGCCCTAGTTAGAAAAAAAAGGATATATATAATAGGCTTCCCTTATTAGCTTACTAATAAATAAGTAGGCTGGCAGCCCTAGGGGTATCCTTAGCATTCCTAGTAAGGTCTTTTAACAGGCTCCTCTTGTCAAAAGTAATAGGGATTAAGGCTATGCGTTAATTATGCGTATATTCAGTATATTATGTGTGTAACTATTACAGCGCAGCTAGGCTGCTTAGTAAGCCTTTTAGAACCCCTTTCTTAGGTACCTAAGGCTACTAGAAAAGCCTATTACCTAGGTCTAAGCCTATAACAATTACTCCTATATTTACCTAAGCAGCTAGGCTACACTAGACTAAATATAACTAATCTCTATAGCGCCCTTTAGGTGTAGTGCCCTCTATATATATCCCTTAATTTTAATATACCCCTTTAGAGAAAGGCTTCTTACTAGCCCTTACAATCTAATATTATAAAAGGTAGAGCACCTACATACTATAAATATCCTTTCTTACCCTTATAAGTATATATAGGGTACTTAAGCGTATAAGAGATTATAAGTCTCCTCTATAGCCTATATATTGTCCTTTACTATTAGTACTTCTAGGTGTACTTTATCTTTAGTAAGCTCCTTCTTATAATTACACTTAAGGACCTCCTTCTTATTAGTTATATTAAGCTACTAAAGGAAAGTCTTATGCTTTAGGCTATTAAGAGCCTTTATAAGTCTATCTACTATAAGCTTAGCTAATAGGGTATATAAGACATTAATATATCCCTTAGTAACTTCTTAATATAGCTAGTAAGTATAAATATTAATATAGCGTAGCTTTATTTAAAGCTTTAAGAGCTCCTTTATTACTAGGCTAACTATCTAGATATTATTATACTAAATTATTATTCTTAGGAGCTACTAAGGTATACCTATAGTATATATTACTATATATATTTTTCTAAAAGGTAATTAAACTTAAAGTTATATAATTAATTAGCTTATAAAAATAGCTTCCTTAGTAGCTTATAAAAAAGCTAGGAGTTTAGCCTTAGTAGTTAAAGTAGTAACTATATCCTACTTATTAGTGCGCTAGGTGACTATACCTCTAAAAAGCTTTATTATAAAAGCCTATAAGCTCTTCTAATTAACTAAGTTATCTATAAAGCTTATATTAGATACTACCTTAAGTATATTATCTATACTACTAAGCTTAGCGCTATAGTAAAGGTAGAGGTATTATATCTTATAGAGGTATTATAACTAAGATATAATTAGGTAGAATAATGAGTAAGAGTGGAAATCACGTGTTAATAAGTAGGTAAAATGAGAGTAGTTAAATAGTAGATTGAAATGCAGTGAATTCTAATAATTATTCTAAGGTAAAGGATAGAGAAATACTCTAGCCTATATACTACTACTAAGGTATAGAGATCTATAAATTATCTTCTGCTTGCATAATAGTTATCTCAGTTATATCCGAATATATCTATCAGTTATTTCCGTATTTATAATGCACTTATAGTGGGGTATTAAAGGAAATATTGATCAGCTTATTGCCAAGGTTATTGCTAAGTTATTAATAAGTAAATAGACTAGTATACCTAGTCACTACTTACAAAACAAGGTTCTAAGCCACCTAAAGAGGTAATATAATAAAATAGTATGTTATTCTATTCCTTATTAAGCAGAGATTATAAATATGCAAACCTCTTACTTATATCTCTCATAGTTATAAAGATATATGCAATAAAGCATAAGGGTATGTTTTATAGCATAAGCTTTTATTCTAAGTTTATAATATATAGTCTACTACTTTTTAGTAGGCTTTACCTAGGTTTTAGTTAAATCTTATAAGCCTACTAGCTATAAAAGTAATATCTAGATATATTCTTATAGTAGTATAAAGGATTATACTAACCTTCTATTAGTATAGGGTTATATTACTTAGGTATACATTTCCTATATATAGGAGTAGCTTAGCCTTTACTATAGGTATATACTTATAGTTTTTACCTTCTAATAAGTCTATATATATAGGAAGCAGCTTTATAGCCTTCTCTATATATACAGCCTATAAGAGCTAAAAGCAGTATATTTTCTAATTATATAAGATCTTAAGGCTTAGGAACTATTAGAGCTCCTAGCTACCCTTAAGGTAGTATTTTACTTAAAGGGAGCTTATCTTATATATTACTATGGGCTTATAGTTATCTAAGAAGGCTAATATATAGTTATTAATATAGAAGAAGAAAGTTACTTTATCCTTTTGCTAACAGTAATCCTCTCCTATAATACATTTAAATCCTTATTTAATTAAGCCTTTCTTAAAGTACTTTTACTATAGTAGGGGAGATTAGCGTAGCCTATAGAGGGCTTTCTATAGGCGTATAATAACGCTTTTCTTATAGTAGCCTAGGGGAAGCTCTATATAAATCTCCTTATTAATATTAGTATAGATAAAAGTATTTACTATATTATATTAGAGTAAGTTTAAATTAAACTAGGTAGCTAAGGCTATTAGTATTTAGAATAATATACCTACTAGCGTTACAGTATATATATCTTATATATCTTTTACCTATTAGTTACCTTATATTATAAGCCTTACCTTTATCTTTATAAGGCGCCTATACTTATTAAGCTTATAGGTATATACCTAAATATATCTAAGAATCTAATTATTGCTAGCAGAGCGCTTAGAAACCTCCCTCTATAACTTTAACGTCTTATAGCTATAGAGGTAGCTTTATTTAGCCTCTAAGAATTTATTTCTAAAGGAGTAGTTTACTAGCTAACTATATAATATTAGAAGGGGAGGTAGTTACTTCTAGTAAGTACCTAAGGCGCTATACACCCTATAAGCCTATTTCTAGCCTACTCCCCCTTAACCTATATAGGGCTATATACTAGCCTTATTTAAGCCTTAGCCTAAGTATACTTTTAGATCTAATAGTTATATACACTATAGATCTATACTTACCTATAGAAATAGGTAATTAGTCTATACTATTAAGGTATAAGTGCTATCTAGTTATTCTTATATAGCCTTAGGTTTATAGTACGTTTAGCCTATAAGAAATGTAGCCTTAAAGGACTCTTAGAGCAGCCTTTATATAGGAATTAGAGTCTTAAGATCTTTAAGTAGTTAAGATTATTCTTACCCCTTTACGCCTAGTATAGCTATAAGTATAGTAAAGAAGGTTACCTTTAGTAGTAGTATTACTAGCAGTATTATTAAGGTAAAGTATGCTTTAGTATATAAGGGTAGGTCTTTATAGCTATAGAGGCTAGTAGGTATACCTATTACTTTATAACTATAAAGGGCTAAGCCCCTTACCCCTTAAGGTTTATAGTTATAAAGGGTAGCTTCTACCCCTTTAGTATACTTAGTATATTCTTTAATCTTATCTACCTCTTTATCTACAGTATATATAAAGGTATACTTATCTTCTTCTTAGCGTATAAGACGCTTAATTATAGTAGCTATTTCCTATAAGGTAGATTTATATATATTATTAGCTAATTTTATAATATTACTATTAAAGGTTATCTTCTTATTAAAAATAATATCTTATATAGTAAAGACTTTACTATAAGTTAGACTCTATATTTAGTAGGAGTTACTAGAGGTATAGCCTATAAGAAAACCTATCTAGGCTTATAGGGCTAGGTACTAACGTTAATTCCTATAGAGCTAAGCGTCTACTATAAGCGTATACACTTTATAACTGTATATATATAAGTAAGAGAGGTCTAGGTATATATATAGCGCCTTATTATCTCCCTAGAAGTATTTATACTATAGTTAGTATAGGGTTTTCTAGCCTTATAAGGCTTACAGTATATAGTTATAAAGGTAGGTAGACGCTATACATACTTCTAGCTAGAGGATATCTAGTAGGTATATATTAATTGCTATACTACATACCCTTTATTTAATAATTATAGTAATATACTTAGTAGCTTTATTCTAGGCTTATATATTTAGTATACTAGCCTTAAGCTAAATCCTATGTATTTTAAGCGTAGTAATAATATTAGGGTAGTGTATAAGCTTATTATTAGTCTCTAAGCTCTTAACCTAGCAGTTATAATAGACTTCTAAGAAAGTTAAGAAGTCTATAAGTATAGTTAGTAGTACCTTAGTAGTCCTTTAGTATAGGTAAAAGTCCTATATATAACCCTATACTATAGTTAGAAATAACTATATAAGACATATACCCTATATAACTAACTTTAAGATTATAAAAGTTAACTGCAAATTAGTTACCTAGTTTAGCTAGAGAAGCTTATTCTTATAGGGCTTACTTAGGAAGGCAGTAGGCTTTTAACTTTATGTAGGCCTTATAGTTAATTAAGTGTATAGGTAGGCCTATAGCGCCTTTAAGACATACTCTATAAGCTGTATTTATAATCTACTTAAGTGTCTTAAGGCCTAGGTAGCTAAGTCTCTAGTGCTACATTATAAGGTTGCCTGCAATAGGCTTCCTATATATAGCTATTATATATTAATTTCTCCTATATAGCAGGGGTACTTTATCTACGCTTACAGTAGGAAGTAGTACTATTATAGCTAAAGCAGCCTCCTCCTTAAAGGGCCTATAGTTAAGTACCTACTAGTAGTAAATCTTATTAAGGTAGGCTATAAAGAACTAGTCTACCTATTAAAGGTAATTATTACTAAGGCTAGTATCCTACTAAAGGCTATACTAGTCAGAGCATTAATAAAAAACTACAACTACAACTACAACTACAGATTACAACTACAGATTACACCTTGTAGTCTAGACTAAACTACAACTACAGTAAGTGTAGTCTAGACTACAACTACACTACAGTAGTTGTAGTTGTAGTTGTAATCACTACAGATAGGTTGTAGTCTAGACTACAACTACACTACAGTAGTTATAGTC